>RBNI01005777.1:0-12142 GCA_003990745.1 Jimgerdemannia flammicorona
TTTTGTTTTTGGACTCAGAGTCCTGCAGATTTTTATTGAAAGAGAATCTAGACTATATAAGCCAAAACCCTGTCCCACCACCCATCAAGCACTGCCCCCTTATTAAATCTAGGCTAGCTATTGTCCAGTGGCTTGACCATACTGGGCACAGCAGGACCTATAGCAGCCTGCACCTCATTCTGTACACCATGCTCTCCCTAGAACTTAGCCATATACCAACAACTGAAAGCATAGGCTCAAAACCCCAACATATGTACAAGACCATGTCCAAGGTAAAGACAATTGCCCCTGCCACCCAAAGGAAAAAGATAGGCAAAGAAAAAACTCTCATCAAAGTATATCATAGTAGATAGAGCCTGGTTCTTCCAGATGTGATAAGTAAAGGACTTACATGTAAGACCAGAAGAGACCCCCAATACTCTACTACTCAAGCCTGCAGGTCTCGATCACATTGCTATATCAGCTCTTGGTTCTAGTTAAGTGCAGCCAAGACACCTGAAATGGGTAGCCTCAGGCCCCCTAACCCCTTACAATAACTGGGGCCTAACCCAACAAATCATCAAAAGAAGTCATAAGTGATACCTACTACCTAACTACTCTATATCAATTAAAAGGCCCCACTGAAGCAGTACCTATTTGAGCCCTGAGCCCCCAGCCTGATACCCTACCGGTTCACCATTATTGTCCTTTCTCCTATCTATGACAGCTATCTCCCCACCTATCTCAATATCACCTGAAAAAACAGTCACCTATGTTAGAACTGTACTTGCCAGGAAGCTTGCCAAAGCCAGAGGGCCCCAATACAGGCACTGAAGATCTGCAGGTAACCTATACTGGGTACTTAATGTACAAGATCAGCCAAATCCCTATGTAATCTATGATACACCAAGATGATACCTTGTTGATGACAGTAAAAGAAAGAAGATGCTATATCAAAACAAATATACCCCAGATATAGCTGAAGGCATCAGAAACTATAAAAAAGTAGAGAAGACACTAATATGATACTGATAAAGAGGCAACTCATCACTATTGCCTCCCTCTCAGAGTTCTGCAACAGGTATAGCAAACCAATCTGAGATAAAGAGAGTATTAATTTGCCTACCAAACTGTTGTGACTAGTAAGATAGCAGAGAAAGGGACACCAATCTCTATCACTATAGAAGAACCAGTCATCACTAGCATTTGGACAGGAAGTGAAGTAATTACTTCAAGACTTACCAACTACCCATCATCAGAAGAATCTCAACAGAAAGCTAGCTTAGTACAGAATCCCAGCCAGTACCAACTGACTTACTACCAGACCAACCAGATCAATAAGATTATACAGACAGTCTTGCCAGAGTCTTGAAGAGCTTGTATAATAACTTGAGAATCTCATTATAAAAGTCTGATTTTCTGCCAAAGTTTTACCAATTTCACCCATTGATTCTCTACCAACAACTGTCCAAGAATAAGAAGAACTAAGAGTAGCTCCTTCAAGAATATCCAGATTCATTATATCTTGCCCAAGATCTATAACACTATCTTTAAGTTACCCAAGTGTTCTAAACTCCAGTAATAATTCAGAAAGTGAACTAGAATCCAAATCAGAACCAAAATTAGAACCAGAATTAGAACCAGAATTAGAATCAGAAGACAGTAATAACAAAATAGCCACCTTATTACCAACCTTCACAGAATATCTAGAAGATGATCTGAGAGAATTTCTTGATGGAATTGAAAGAATTGCAGCTCTGAAGAACCTCTCTCCAGAAAGAAATGGTACTATCTACAAGGCTCAACTCAGAGAGCCAGTCAAAGGAATTTTCATCTAAATGAGAAATGATATAAATTTATATCTTAGGGCAGCCATCTAGGCAGTACCAATATGGCTAGCAGAGTATGAAGTCATGACCTACTGATTCATTGAGAAGTATGCAGAAAATGAGACCTACCACAAGGTCTAAGAATTTATTATAGAAATAAAGACAAATCTAAGAGAATCACCCAGGGCATTCTTTATAAGAATCTAAAAGAGAATGTATGCAGCAAGGCTTGATGTTACCAATCAAGACATCATAGTCCCAATGATCTTCATAAATGGAATTCTCTCAAATATTGCTCAGTATGTCTATACTCTAGGTATCAGAAGGTCCAAAGAGCAATTAAATACAGCCCAAGGATTATTTGATATTAGATAAGAAAATATATAGAGAGACTATGACAAGGATGACCATAAAGACATCTTGATCAAAGCCTTAGAAGGACTTCTCTAAGGACAGGAAATATATGAAAAAAGAAAGCCAGTTATAGAATAGAAGAAGAAGAGAAATAAAATACAAGACCTTAGTTCACTGTTGGACCAATTGGTTGAATTGATTGAAAACATCACTATATGTAAAAATTAGAGATATCTATAAGATAACTAAGACTATAACGAAATCAAAGATACCCACTTAGAGATAATAGGAGCTATTAGTAAGAGAAAAGAAGATATCCTGTCTAGGACAAAGCTCAAGTTCAATACCATGACTATAGATAGTTTAGACACTGTGCTACTGAATGTGACAATAGAAGAAGTAACCAAAGAGACTCAGAAATCTCAAACCAAAAGAATAAAACTCAGTACAAGAAGACTGAAACCCTCTCTGTTGAAGACTTTGAAGAAGAAAGTAAGAGTAGAGACTACAATTATCTAGACTTATATTCAGCCAAGGTCATTACAAAGAAGACAATCTACTCAGTAGAGAAAAAGAAGAGATCTATAGGAAGACTATTTAGAAACATCAGTAGAAAAATTATTCTAGAAAAAGATGAAGAATATAAAGAAGAGTGAGTTGAAATATCTCTCTAATCTCCCTTATCTTTTATATCCAAAACAAATGAACTATCTCTAGAGAATAAAAAAATGGAGCAAGTAGAACAGGAGCCTGTTGCCCCAAAGCTCAAGAAGAAGTGCACCCCAAAGATTATACTTAGAGACATCTATAATGAAGCCTGGCAGAAGATATAAGAAGCCATGATAGAAGTCTCTCTCCTGCAGTTTCTGCAACTGATACCTACTGAAGTCTAAAACAAATTATTGAGAACTACCAGATCTAGCACTGGCAGAGTTTCACTTCTATAACAAGAACTGGCCCCAACTACTATTCAGGCTATAGGGAGACATATTAGTACCTACTTATATAGAGATATTAGAGGATAAAAAGTGAAAATTCTCATTAATATAAGAGCAGTTATCTGTGTTATTGCCAAATGATTTCTGGATATACTCCAATGGCTGATTGATAGACCATCTAATCTTAGCATCATAGTAGTAGATAGAACCTAAATACAACCTCTTGAAAAAGTATAAAACATCACTATTTCTCTAGGATACATTCAGTTTTCTATCCTGAAAGTCATTGTCACCAAAGCTGTTACCTATGATATGATTCTTAGCACCCACTGGATGAAGGAGATAAATCTTATTGTTAATATCAGCAAACAAGTACTCAAATTTAACTAATGAGGAAGGAAGAATAGAGTTAAGGTGACTTATTATAAGTAGTTAAAAAAAAGAAGAAGATCACTATTTAGGAAGAATATACTAGCAGTGAAGAGTTCACTATATAAGAGAAAGAAGAATCTGAATATGGAAATAACCCTAGACTCAATCTCTGAATTAATCTAGTAGATGATAGACTAGAAGACAATATGTTGGCCAGAAATACCATCCCTATCACAATCAGAGCTATTGTAGGATATATCAAAGAATGACCCACCTATCTCAAAAGACACAAGTGCTCAGAGCATACCTTCAAGAATATTGTAACTAGGAATTCACTTGATATAGCCTGCCCTGAGTGTAGAAAAAAGAAGAAGAAATGCAGACATATTCCAGAAATACCTGCAACTGAGGCTATAGAAGTATAAGAAATTTGGAGTCAAGAAATATCTGAGGAAGAAGAAATCCCTAAAAAGAGGTTCTTGGGCAGGAAGAGCTCTATGAACTCATCTCTGAGATAACTCCCACTGGTCATCATTAGAAGATAATGATCTCGGGAATATCAAAGAAAGATGAAGTATAGCCACTATTGTGTCAAAATATGAAACACACCAGGAAAGAGCCTTTTAGCTAGAAAGTTGTCCATATTAAATACTCTTCTACTCTCTTCAAGCCTACTACTATTAGTGCTACCTACTGAACCAATAAGAAAGACAGAGATCCTGAAGGTCAGAAGTCCTAGTTATAATTGTACAGGCAGTGAATGGAGGTAGTGGGGGGGGTTGGGAAGAGTGGCTCACTTTGGGTTGGATATTGGCTGTATAAGTATGGCTGGTAGATCACTGGTTGTTTGTTTTTGAAAAAGAGAAACATTTGGATTTAGGGGAGTGACTGTCAAGGTGGGAAGGGTTGATGGAGGATGTTTTGACAGACTGTTGGCTGGGATGGAGTCTGTAGAGTAGTCAGCAGTATTGATTGGTAGAAAAAATTTGTGGGTAGAGTGAGATAAGAGTTAGAGTAGTGGGTAATAGGGTGATATTGAAGCATAAGGGTGTGGGAGGGGGTCTCTCTAGGGGGATTGAGTAGTGGGATGGAGTTCTGTACTTATAGCTAATAGAATAGTAATAAATGGTAAAGTCCACAAGACTATAAAAAAAAAAAAAAAAAAAGGCAGTGGATGGAGAGGACACAATGGGAACCAAGAGAGGGCTGGAAGGACTGATGAGAGGGACAAAGTCTGAGTCAAGATCAAAGGAGATAGAGGGAAGGTGAGATATAGAGAAGGTAAGAAATAAAAATAGATAAAGAATAGGGTAAAAAGTATATTTATTGATTATTACTATGCAATAGCACAGTTCTTATATATAAATACATAGTTCTAAAAGAGAATGATATATCACAATATAGAGATAATCAGATTAAGATCCTCATGTCATATAAAGATAAAGAGAGTATCTATCTTAGAGTGAGCATAATAATCAGAAACAAACAAATCCAAATTGAGATTAAAAAACATCTACAGACCCTGGAGAGATGAGCATAAGCAAGGAGTGAGGTCAAGTGGAAGTGAGCTGTAGTGAGCCTGAGGTGAAACTGAGGGGCCAAAAGCAGTAGAGAGAAGCAGAGCAAGGAATGAGATCCCAGAGTGAGAGTGAGACCCTAGAGAGGGCCAGGATGCTTTTTAATCTTCTTTGGCAAAGCCAAAGATACATACCTAAAGATGATGAAACTGCAAAATGAGAGCTATGAATAAGTGAAGAAATAGAAGAAAGGTGTAAATGAGTAATAAGAGAGTACTAAGGGAGAGATGACAGTCTGTTGTATAAAAGAGAAGAGCACAGGACTGCATCAGGATATTGTATGACCCAGTGAGCTTAATCAAATAATATAATGAGAATTGAGAGTAAATAGAAGTGCAAACAACATACCATTCAATAGAGACAACCAGGCCATGAACAATAGAAATGGGGTAAGTACAGCAATAGACTACAAAGTTGCTAAGAACCTAGACAGCAGACAATCAGTCAGACTAACAGGAACAGTATATAGCAAGACAATAAACCTCACTACAAATATACTCATGAAGAGTATACTGAGGATAATTAGAACAATAGTCAGAATACTATTAGGAATATGGGAATTTGGAATAAACAATAGTTCAAAAGAGTGAAAGAGAAATAGAAAGGTCCAAAAAAAGAATACTGGTCATACTAAGTATCCATAAAATAGAATGACAAAGAGGGTAGATACTATAAAATATACTAGGAATATCAATACCAGCAATAGAAAGAATAATAAAGTTATCAATATATTAGCAAAAGAA
The DNA here is from genome assembly GCA_003990745.1 of Jimgerdemannia flammicorona. NCBI lineage: Eukaryota > Fungi > Mucoromycota > Endogonomycetes > Endogonales > Endogonaceae > Jimgerdemannia > Jimgerdemannia flammicorona. The sequence goes on from RBNI01005777.1 coordinate 5,793, forward strand.
GATATATCCAGTCTGGAATACAATGGCAAAAGGTGAGGAAGGATCACATAGTATATGAAGTTCATGGGTCAGGCCAATAAGATTGATAAAGATGAGAGCACAATTCATTTCTATGGCAATATCAGAGATCTGGCCAAAAGAGACAAGGACTGACTCAAAATAATTAGAGCAGCAGACAAGGAGCTTAAGCTCAATGATAGAGGTCAATGAAATCAAGAAGTCTAAAGGGAAGAAAATGGAATCCAAGAAACAAAGACAATTATCAATCTTATCAAAATGAATAGCAGTATAAAAAGAGGAGAAATCACTAGAGACCAAATGAGAAAATAAGGAACAGATACAATGGTAGAATAGAGAAGCTCAAGCTTCTGAGTATCAAGAAGAATAATATACTCAGACCTAAGGCAGTGCTGAAGAAGAGCTATTTATGAGAGAAAGAAATGAGATAACCATTACAAAACCTCAGTGATAGGTGAGCAAAAAGTAGTCATGATGAGACACTAATCCATAATAGGCTTGTAAACTTTAGGAAGGGCATAAAAAACCAGGAGACAAACATCTGGCAAGGACAAAGAGTCCTAGAAGAAGTGATAGATAGGAGGCACAAATAGAGAATCTGAAAGTGAGGCTACATAAGCCAAATCAACTCAGAGAAGAGAGAGTACCTCATCTAATTCAAGAATATACAGCTCATATGCCATAGTGTACAGGAGTACAGTAAGACCACTAAGGTAAAGTAATTAAGGAATGAGAGCAAAATCTTAGTTCTTATTAGTGACTATATTCAAGTACAAAGGCAATTGCTTGACCACACAGCTTTCTCAGTTACCACTCACGTTATACACACTTTTACAATACACTTTCAAAGTATTTATTAGAGAAAGGTACAAAAGTCATGGCAACCAACAAGCAAGCTGACATGCATATTAGGTTGGGTGGACCTGGAGCCTTCAACTGGCAATATGTTGGATGAGAGTATGGTTTGGGAATGGGGTCTTTTGGTGGTCTGAGTGGGCAGGACAGTTTGGGTAGTGGTGGCAGCACTGGGGGAGGAGCAGGAGAACAGAATGGGAGGAGCTTTGCAGATATGCTGAAGGATAGTGGTTGGCCTGTTAAATCTCATGGCAGGTGGATGGAGGGGAAGGGGAAGCAGAGGGAAGGAGAAGTAAGGGATATAGCTCAGCAGTCAGTGGGTGGAAGAGCTGGTGGAGCAGCTGCTGAGAGTAGAGGGGGGACTGTTGATGGTGGTGTGACTGGGAATCTGGAAAAAAATCCAAATGTGACTATTGATGGCAGAACTGGTCAGATGGGACAAAAGAGAAAAGAGGATCTGGCTGATAGTGTGATGGGGCTAGCAGTGGCAGAGTTACTCAAAAAGTCAATCTTGGAGTTTGTGGCAACCTTGTGCTTCTGGGGCTTGGCAGTGATAGCAAGGATGATTCTGGGGATTATCTTGTAGCAAGTGGCTGGAGCTGTCTCAGTGAAGTTTCTGAAGAGATTGGAGGGGGTGGAGGTGGGTTTTGAGGAGGCAGGTCTACTGGAGGAAGCTTGAAAAACTGGAGTAGGGGTAAGAGAGGTGGTGGTCTCTATGGTGAGGTGTTTGAGATGGGACCCCAGAGTGGTTCAGTTACTGGTAAAGGGGGTGCCTATAGTGATAAAGGTTGAGACTAGGAGGAGGGTGGAGGAGGTGATGGCAGAGTATAGCAATGTGATCGATATTGGATTTCAGATGTGAGAGAGGACTGCTTTCAGGACTGGTGATGTTGATATTAGGATTAGACTGGTAGAGATAGAGGCCACAGGGAAGATGAGCAACTGGCCTTTGGTTATATTGTGGGGGGCCTTCATCTGTAAGATATTGAGTGTGAAAGGAAGTGAGGAGAAGGAGGAGAATCTGTTGAAGGCTCTGGAGGAAAAGAGTGGGGCAGTAGAGCAGAGGGCAAAGGTCTGGAAGATGTATAAAGAGTTGACACATTTGCAAAATGTAGATGAGAAACGTATTCACACTAACAAGAGGCAGTGGGAGAGGGCTCAAGGGTGCATGAGACAGAGGGAGTTGTTGGTGAGCATGAAAGGAGGGGTGAAGAAGAGTGCTGGTAGAGCTAAGGAGTCTGGAGGTGCCAAAGTGAGTGTCTGGGCAAGTAAGAGAGGGGAGAATGGGGAGGGGGGCCTGGATGGTGTCAGGAAGACACTGCACAATGACTCTTATGCAGATAGTACATTCAAAGTCTGGAAAGAGAAATTGGATGATACTCTCCCACTTGTCAGGAGGGGTCCAGCTGAGAGGAGAAAGACAGAAGAGGATGTGCTGATGTGTGGTGTCCAGTGAGTACACTTTGGAGTTCCTGATATAGCAAAAGGGAGACAGGTGGTGGCAGTTGGCAAAAATGAGCTGGTAGATGTTCCAAAGGAGGGGTGGGATGAGACTGCAAGTGTAGGGGCTAATATCACAATACTGGATGCTGGGAGACCAGTGACATCAGGAGAGAAGGAGGTGGGAAACCTACTGTAGATGTGCAGAATGATGAACAACCTTGTGGCTGAAGAGTAGGGAGAAGTGGACCTGAGAGTAATGAGTGAGGAGCATTGGGCACAGATCTAGTATGGTGACAGGATAGTGGAGGCATGAAGGTGGAGGTGCTTGCAATTCTTCTGAAGGAGGAGGGGTATGAGGTTGATAGGGAGAGGGAGGCCAAGCTGACAGTTATTGCTGGTGAGCAGGCCACCTACTGTTGGGCAGAGCATCATGGTCTGAAGCTTTGGCAGGAGGCCTGTCTGGAGTATCATGAGGACTTTGAAGAAAAGGAGGATAGGAAGATAGCTGAACTTCAGGTTAGATTAGAGGCAAAGGAGGCTGAAGAGGAGCTGAACACAACTTGGACATAGCACAAGAGAGAAGGGATGTGGATTTGTAGAGGATTCACAAGACACTACTTCTAAACATTATTCTCAATGAACAGTACAACTAACATTTTTTCTCTGAATGTGAATGAGTTATGGATATCTGGGCAGCTGAAGAACATTTTCACTTAGCTTAAGGAATTGAAGGCTGATCTCTTTTGGCTGCAGGATGTACATTGTGAGAATGATGTAGATCAAGTCAAGTGGACCAGAGAATTGGGAGGAGCTACAGCTTGGATTGGCAAAGTGGCAATTTTGGTATAGAGGGGTAAAAGAGAATTAGGTGAAATCAGGAGCTGGGGAGACCATTTGGTATGGGGGGAATGATGTCGACCTGGGTGGTAGTCAGTGAGAGTTGGCTCTTGCTACTGCCCAGCAGCTAGGGGTGAGTAGATTATATAGATTAGAGATCTTCTGGATAAGGACACATTCTTGGAGGATGGAGTGAATATTCTGGAAGGTAACTTCAATATGGTGCAGAATCTTAAGTTAGATAGAACTGATGAAGGGAGAAGTGCTGGTAGAAGGAGTGGCAGCCTGGATGTATAGAAGGAGATGGAGAACCTTAGCTCCTTAGGGGATATGGGCAGAATACAGTGGGGAGAAAAGAGGCTTTATATACATTGAGTGAATAGTCTCAGTACAAGGATTGACTGAATACTGATAGCAAAATACTAGGGCCTGGATGTTTGGAGGACTCTGGAGGTAGAGTGGTGCCCATGGTCAAACCACTGGAGACTGTTAGGACAGGGACAGTTTGGGGGAGTGAAGATAGACCTGGACATTGGCACCTTAACTCCTCCCTGCTGGCTGAGAAGATATTGTGGGACCTTTGGATGGAGGACATTCAGGTGAAGATTATAAGCTGGGTATATGAGGGCTTACAAGTGGATATCTGGTAGATGAAGTTAAAAGAGGCTGTGAGGGTCTACTGGGAGAAGTTGGTAGGGATGCTGAGAGGCAAAGAAGGAAAAGAGTATGGTGTGCTTCTAATAGATTGGTTAGATTGCAGATGGAATGGGCTGATTTGATAAACTCTAGTAGGGTGGATGATTGGAGGTTAGTGCAAGCTAGATTAGAAGTAATGGAGCTGCAACAGGTGTTGAGAGAGAAGGAGAAGATGCATGTGAAAGGAATGACAGCTAGGTTGAGGTAGCAGGTGCTAGAGGAGGGGGAGAGGCTAACTAGGTACTTGTCAAGACTCCTCCAGGCAAGAAGGGTACAACATCAGTAAGATAGAGTCCTTCTAAGAGAGAAATGGTATATAGTATGCAATAGATCTTGGGGTTGCTGAAGGAGCAGTGGAGGGGTCTGTGGAGTGAGGAGGAAGGGAGTGCTGATGCAGAGACAATTGGAGATACTCTGGTGAACTGGAAGCCACTGCAAGTAGAGAGAATAGGGGATTTGATCCTTTCAGTCTAAGAGGAGAATATCCAGAGAGTCTTTGTGGCAACTAAGCTTCATATTGCATCAGGAGAGAATGGTCTACCTTGGGACTTTTGAAAGATGGTGGGAGTCCCTGGGATATTAGGTGAGATGGTGGCCCTCTGTAACTTTATTCTCCTGAGGAGTCAGTGGGTGGGAGGGCAGGACCTAGGGCTGGTGGCCCTATTGTACAAGGACAAGGGGAGGAGGGAGGATTGGAAGAACTGGAGGCTGATCATACTGCTGAATATAGACAGAAAGATAGTGACTAAGATGATTATGGTGAGATTATAGAGGGTTGCCCAACAGGTGTTGAGAGAGGAGCAGTGGGGCTTTGTTGGAGGCAGACTTATTAGAGATAGGACAGCCTGGGTCCATTGTATCATTAAAGGGGCAAGGGCTAGTGGATTGGATGGGAGACTGGTCTTTTTGGACCAGGAGAAGACCTATGACCATATTCAGAGAGTGTGACTGGGTAAGGTGTTGGACAGAATAGGAGTTCTCCTGCTATTTTGAGCTTCTATGTTGAGTTTGTTGGAGGGTATTAGGGTAGTGCTGATGTGTAATGATCACCAGAGTATGGTGTTTCTCTTGGGGAGAGGAGTTCCTTAGGGAGATCCACTGTCTCCTATTCTATATGCCCTTTCTTTAGAACCTTTAATAGTTAGGATTTGGCAGAAGATAGTAGGGCTTGCTATTTATAATATAGTGTAGAAGGTGGGGTTTTTGCAGATGATATGGAAGTTGGACTTGGATTAGTGGCAGATATTGAGGCTCTTAAGGAGACAGTAGAATGGTATGAGGCACATTCTGGAGCAAAACTCAACTAGCATAAGTGTGAGACAATGGTCCTGGGAAATAAGTTAGTGAGAGGGGGTGTCATTGGAACAATTGTCTCAGTAGGAGAGGTGGTGAGGTATCTGGACATCTTCCTTTTGGTATATGGATCGGTCTTGCTGTGGGTGTGGTAGGAGAGGAGGGTGGCTATCTGGGGGGCAGCACTTCAAGGCTGGGGAGGTTGCCACATCTCCCTGGCAGACTGAGTAATAATTCTGAATGTCTACTGGTTCTCTAAGCTGTGGTATATTGCCTATCACTTGGACTTTCCAGCTTGAGTGGTGAAGAGACTGATGAAGCTGGCTAGGGACTGGATTTGGGCTGGGAGGTAGTCCCAGATCAGTTGGAAAACCCTTTCAATGCTAGTAGTTCAAGGGGGACTAGGACTGAAGGACTTTCTAAGAGACTGCACTGCCTGAGAGCTTGGTGGTTGAAGTGGGCTATAGAACTGAGGGGAGGGAGATGAGTGCCATTGATATAGAAGATGTGAGAGATGAGATTCTCCCCCAGTGGGTCCTCAGGGGATTTGCTTTCCCTAGTGGACCTGAGTAGAAGCCATCAACTACAGTATAAAGACTTCTAGTGGGGGTAGTAGATGGAGTACATCATATTGGCTTATGCTAGTATAGCAATGAAGGAGAGATGAAGGAGGAAGCAGTATCAAAAGTGACAGCAGGTGAAGAAGTATTACCATAGGGGCAGGCAGACTTAGCAGAGTGTCAATGAGTCTTATAGAGGCTGCCAGAGCAGGCAGAGTAAGGCCAGGAGTCTATAGGGTAAACACTAAGACTATGACTATGACAGAAGATAGCTTTGGGAGAAAGGGACAGAGAGAAGGCTGAAGACTCCTTATGTAAGAGGGTTACTTTTTAGGGTAACCGTTATGTAGTTCTGGAAGGGTTTTTCTGGAAGTTCTGGATATTCTGGAAGACCGTTTTCTTATGGTCAAGATCAATTTTGTATGGAGTACGTCCTCTACGCTTAATGATTTCAAGATCGGGTTGACGTCTCAACCAAAGTCCTTTTTCGGACTAGTTCTGGATGTTCAGGATTTTCCGTATTTCAGGAAGTTCAAGAAACTAAGGCCAGCTTAGTTGAATTGGCGTATCGCTGCAGACAATACCCAATTAGGAAATTTCGTGATGGGGTTAGGAGTAGGACCTAACGGGGAGCGGATTTACTTAAGA
>RBNI01005778.1:0-12141 GCA_003990745.1 Jimgerdemannia flammicorona
AGCCCTACCCATATTGCAACAGCTCAACCAACTATCAGCCACTCATTCCCCACCCCCCCCACCAGCCTTGACTATAGTGCCACCCACTGCCCACCCACCTCAGGGTCAGGTGCTGGTACTCCCAATCTCCCCCCAACTACTTTCCAAAAATTCTCCATACTCTCACACTCCCCCAGCCAATGTTCAGGAGTCTGCACCACTCTGCCCTCCTGCCCTACATTATGACACTCCTCACAATCAAAAACCCCACCATCCACCAGATGTCCAGCCCTAAAGTTTAGCATCACATTTCGCCACAACAGCCTCCACCATAATACCCAGAGTTTTGGTGGGAGCCACCTTGACACCACCTTAATCCAAGACCAGACACCTGCCCAGTCCCATCCCTCCCCGATCCCAGCCCCTTGCCAGGTCTCCAGCCAAAGGTCCTGTCCCAGACCCCTAAGGCACTCCATGCCCTCCTCTAATCGGAAGTCCTCGACCAGATTCCCTCCCAACAAGAGCCGGTCCCACCTCCACATCTCCGGACCCCAGTCCTCATCCCCTTTAGTACCTTGTCAACGGATCCCAATGCGATGGGCCCCATCTACCACTCTCCACCAGAATCCTTTGTACTGCATCCTCTGACTACCATCCAAGGCCACCAAGGACAGTAGATCCCCTGAGCCACTCTGTGGCGACACTCTCACCTCCCACAAATGCTGCATAAGGGGCACTCATTCTCCTCCTCTCAACTCACTGGCCCTCTTCATCCACCATGCCCTCAAGCAGAGTAGCCTCTTGGAAAAGTCCACCAGGCCAAGTCCTCCATGATCTACAGGAAGTACGAGTACCTCCCAACCAATCTGACTCTGGCGTCCAGCCCAGAGCCAAAAGCAGGTCATCTTGAGAAGCCTTTTAACCACCCACTTAGGGAAGTCCAAATAGTAGCTCAGATACCAAAGCTTTGGCATCCAATACACATTCAGAACAGTTACTCTCCCCGCCAGTGACACCTGTCTACCACCCCAACTCATCAGTACTTTCCCCCATTCTACCAGCTTGCTCTCCCACCACTCCTTGGGAAGTAAGGAGCCATACACCAAAAAATAAATACCCAAGTACTGTACCACTCCTCCAGCTGGAACAATTGTTCCAATGATGTTCCCCCCTATGACTCCTTCTCCAAGGACCATTGTCTCACACTTGTGCTAGTTGAGTTTCGCTCCAGAACACCTCTCATACCACTCCACTATTTCCTTAAGCCTAGCCACATCTGCTACTGAACCCAACCCAACCACCATATCATCTGCAAAGGCCCCCACCTTCCAATTGATGCCCAAGATATTCAATCCACCAACTCTGTGCTGGATCTGATCCAACAACAGCTCCAAGGTGAAGGCATAAAGGATGGGTGACAATGGATCCCCCTGCGGCACCCCCCTCCCTAAGGGGAAGGAGGCCCCCCTGTGTCTATTAGCCAGAATCGCAGCCCTACTCCCTTCCAGTAATCCAATAAGTGACTGACACATGCCCACTGGTACTCCAATGTGCTCCAGTACTTTCTTCAGCCACACTCTCTGAACCCTATCATAGGCCTTCTCCTGGTCCAAAAAGACCAAGCAGCCATCCACCCCAGTAGCCCTAGCATCTTCAATAACTCCGTGAACCCATGCTATACCATCTCAGATCAGTCGGCCCCCAACAAAGCCTCACTGCTCCTTCCCTAGCACCTGTTGGGCCACACCCTGCAACCTTGCCACCAAAATTTTGGTGACCAGCTTGCAGTCCATATCCAGCAGCATAATTGGCCTCCAATTCTTCCAGTCCTCCTTATGCCCTTTGTCCTTGTATAGCAGTGATACCAGCCCCAACTACTGCCCTCCAATCCATTCCCCGGTACTGACGACTATATCACACATCAGCGACATCTCCTCTAGAGCCTCCTCTACAGATGCCATACATTTCCAAAAGTCCCAAGGCAGACCATCCTCCCCTGGCACAGTTCCCAGGGTTGTTGATGCCAGAACTCGAAGGATCTCCTCTCCCAAAACTGATTGACCAAGCTCCCCCAACCCTGCTGCAGGATTTGGGTGCCACTCTTCCAGATGCCACTCAATATCCTGCTCCACCTCCCCTCCTTCCTCTTCACTCCAGAGGTTACTCCAGCGAGTGCTCAACTGGCCAAGAATCCCCTGCACACCTAATACCATCTCTCCCTCATCATTAAGAACTCCTTCCCACCGGTGCCTTGCTCCCCTAGCATGGAGGAGACAGGACAAAAACCTTGTGGGCCTTTCTCCTTCTTCCAATCCCTGCCACTATAGCCTGGCTGCCATAGCCTGAGCCTGCACTGTTTCCTCCTTCTTCAACAAATCCTGCAGTTTCACCACTTCCAGCCTAGCCCGCTTAGCCTTCCAATCCAATACCTCCTCCTCCTCCAGTAATCCAGCCCAATTCAGAAGTAGCCTTTCAAGTCTCCTAGATGCCCATCGGACTTGTCTCCTCCGCTGAGCACCCTGCTCCCTCCCCACCTCCCCCCAGTACCTTTGAGCTTCAGATTTCAGTCGGCGCCACCTATCTCCAATCCTCATCCCTGCTCGCCTCCAATCATTAACCTTGGATCATACCTCTACCACCCATGCATTCCACAGGTCCATCTCATCCAGCAGCGAAGAGTTCAGCTGCCAGTGTCCTGGCCCCTCTCCGCTCCTTCCAAACCTCCCACCACCCTGAATACCCCAGTAGTCTGACCAAGGGCACCACTCTACCTCCATCTTCTCCCAAACTGTATTGCCCCAACACTCAGCAGTCAGCACCCAATCAATCCTAGTTCCAAGTCCTCCCACCCAGTGAGTATATAGACGTTGGTCCCCATTCTGAAGCCACATGGCGTCCACCAGTGAGCTGAGTCTTTCCACCTCTTCCCAGTCCTCCAATCCCCCACTCCTTCCTGCCACACCCCGTCCCCCATCAGTTCAGTCCAATCTACTCTCCTGTATCATATTAAAGTCGCCCCCCAGACAATCCACCCCAGCCTCAACCAAGAGCCCAGAATCCCACAGATCTCCAATCTATGCCACTCGGGTCCCTCTCTCAGCCGGGTAGTAACAAGATCCCACCACAATTGAGTTCCATCCAGGCCTCTGCCACATCCCCCACACTAATCTACTACCCCAATGTCCAGTGTCCACAATGTCCCCTTTCCCCTTTCTAACCAGGATTCCTACTTTACCCTGCCAAACTGCCTCTCCACCCCACTCTCTTGTCCATTCCAGTCCATCTTCCTCCCCCTCACACCGTACATCTTGAAGTAAGAAGAGATCTGCCTCCAGTTTCTTCAGCCATCCAAAAATCATACATCGCCTCCCAGTCTCTCTAAGCCCATTGATGTTCAAAGAAAAAATGTTGGTTGTACTATTCATAGCGAAATATTTGATAAAGTTGATATCTCCACATCTACAATTCCATGCTCACTTCCTCTCCAGCCAGATCTAGGTTCCATTCTGCTGCAATCTCATCTTCCACATTCTGCTGTTCATCCAGAGCTACCAATAGTTCTGCACAGTCCTCACCATCCACCATCTCCATTGATGCCCGATGCTCCTCGCACACCACCTGCCACTTCTCCAGTCCCTTCTGCAGCCTCCACAGATAGGCTGCCCTTTCATTAGCTATACCCAAGAGTGTTGCCTCCCTTGCCTCAGTGACCTCATACTCCTCTGCCTCCAGAAGAGCTGCCATCATCTTATCTCTCAACTTTCTCACAACCTCCTCCCCTCGCAGCACTCACCCCCAGAATTCCTCACTGATCACCCAGAAGTCAATCTCACCCAGTTCCTCAGCCGCCACATTTTGCAGCGCCCTCAATAGCCACTTCTCCCCTCCAACTACCTCTACTGCCTGCTCCAAATCTGCCTCTCCTTCCTTCCTCTCCTCCATTCGCACAGACTCATCCCACCCATCCTCAGACACATCCTCCAACTCCCCCTCTCTCACCTCGGGAACACCATACTAGATCAGTATATCCTCCACCATCACCATATCCACTCCAGCCTCCTCCAGCCCCCATCCCCCATTCTCCTTCATCTTCTCCCCTTGCTGCCCCACCTCTGTCCAGATGCTAGCACTTGCTCCAGTGCCCTCCTCCGTAGCTGTGGCCCCCATCCAAACTGGCCAACAAATCCTTCTGCAGCTGTCTCCCCTTCGCCTTCTCCCAGAGCACCTTGTCCATTCGCACCTTCTTGCCCTCAATCACCTCCACTACCATCCTAGCCTCATAAGCCCTCCAAGCCCTCTACTGCCTCTCCACAGCCCCAGCTAAGTCCTCAAGCACCTCCAGTAGGTCCTCCTCCTCTTTCTCTGAACCCTTTACCCTCGAAACCTTGCACTCCACCGGGCCCCACTTCAATACCACTGGCCAGTCCCTAGCCTTCCTGGTATTCTCCATCCCAAACAACCTCAACCGGACGTCTACATCTCCTGTCCTGAGCTCAGTCCCCTCCCATACCCTGAATCCAATATTGACCACTTCACCATACTCCTTCACCACATCTGTGACCAGCCTCCTCGCCTCCTCCTTCTTCACCATCGGCAAGTCCGCAATCACCAGATGAACCACCTGAGGATCCCAGCGCATACATCTTACCATTGGTACTGAAATCCCTCCAACCACCACACTCTTCTCCACCACCTCCAGTAGCAAATCTTCCTCTTCAAACCCCACCTCGACTGCCTCCAGCTTCTTCAAAAACTTAACCGAGGCTGCACCCTTCACCTCACTCGCCAACAGCCCTAGCACCATCTTTGCCATCACCGCCAAGCCTTGGAAGCACAGTGTGATGGCGAATTCCGATCAAGATTTCTTGAGTAATGGGGCTGCCACAAGGCCCATCACACCATCAGCCAGGTCCCCAGATCCCATGCTGCTTCCCTGTCCAGGTCCCCCATCAGCTGTCACATCTGGATTTTTTTCCAGATTGCCTGTCACACCACCATCAACAGTCACTATCTCAGCCACTACACCTCTAGCCCCACTATGCTGTCCCCCCAGTGGAGAGGCCTCCTTGCCACTCGAGGAAGCAGCCACCTTCCCCAGCTCCAGCCAGCCATCCAGTCCCATCACCTGCTTCTCCATCCTGACCTTATCTGCGAAGGTCATCCTCCCTCCCCCATGTGGCCTTGCACCTCCTCTGCCACCCCCTCCAGCCCCACATCCTCTCATCGAAGTGCTTGGCATGCCAAGACCAGCACCCCAACCCCCCCCCACATGTTGCCAGTCAAAGATACTGGGGCCCCCCTGCCCAGTATGCTCACCAGAATGCATGTTGCTCACCATCTTGAAAGCACCAATACTTGAAAATATTGTCAAAAGTGTTGTTAGAGTCTTGTATCATCTGAATGGTACAGGTGAAAGGGCAAGGCTCAGATCCCTCAAGTACAGTCAGAAGGAGCCATTGGTTTGAACCTTCAAGTAGTACAACAAGTCACTATTCCAGTATATGAGAGAAGGCTCATTCCAACTGGCCTTTCAGTCAAAATTCCCAAGGAATATTATGCAAGAATTGCACCAAGATCTGGCCTCAGCTTTAAGCACTCATTGGATGTTAGTGCTGGAGTCATTGACTCTGACTTCCAAGGTGAAATGCAAGTCCTGCTAGTCAACTACAAGAACCAACCATATACTGTCAATGAAGGTGACAGAATTTCACAGCTCATTCTGGAGTGAGCCACCCTACCAGTTGTCAAAGAAGTCACCAAGCTATCTTCAACCAAGTGAGATCAGAAAGGCTTTGGCAGCACTGACAAAGTTGCAAGTATAGCCGAGAACTGAGCCAATTCAATGCTCATTTTCAAAGGTCTAGTCAAGGGACAAGAACTAGATGTTCTCATAGACAGTGGAGCTGTTGGGAACTTCATCAATAAGAACCTCATCGACAAGCTCAAGATTCTTACCAAATCAGCTGGCAAGAATGGTGGAGTTGTCACTGCAGATAGCACCACCTTACCAATTGACTCAATTGCTGCTAAACTTCCTCTCAAGATCCAGAAGTACTGAGAACATTTAGATTTCGAGGTAGCACCACTAGGAGACCATGACCTGATCCTAGGCAAACCCTGGCTTACACAGCACAACCCTCAGATTGATTGGACCAAGAATGAAGTCACCTTAATTCAGGATGGAGCCAACATTACCATCAAGCCAGACAAGACTCAGACGAGAACCCCAATTGCTACCCTTTTGGTAATTCAGTTCAAGAAGGCCCTCAAGAAAGCTACCTGTGCCTTTGTGGCACTGATCTAACCAAAGAAAGAAGACAAGAAGCTATCAATTAGTGAAAGCATCAAGTTACTGCTGAACAAGTACAAGGATGTCTTCCCGGACAAACTACCTGGTCTACCACCTTCAAGAGACCATGACCATGAAATCAAGTTGGTACCTGATATAGCTATACCTAAGAAGAAAATGTACCGTATATCTCCACTCGAAATTGAAGCAGTCAAGAAGGAACTCAATAAACTTATCAAGCAAGGAGCCATTCAGCCAAGCAAGTCACCTTTTGGTTCCCCAGTCCTATTCATCAAGAAAAAGGATGATACTCTGTGAATATGTATAGACTATCATGTACTCAACAAGATCACAGTCAAGAACCATTATCTGCCACTGCTCATAGATCAAATCTTTGATGCTCTCAAGAATGTAAAGTACTTCACTAAGATTGATCTCACCTCTGGATATCACCAAATTCGAATCAAGCCAGAAGACATACCCAAGACTGCCTTCATGACACCCTTTGGACTCTACAAATTTCTAGTCATGGCCTTTGGTCTCACCAATGCACCAGCAACCTTTCAAGATCTCATGCAAACTATCTTCAAGGACCAGCTCTATATCTTTGTACTTATATACATTGATGACATCCTGATCTTCAGTAGCACTGAAGAAGAACATCTCAAGCACATCAAACAAGTCCTCAAGATCCTCCATGAGAACAAGCTCTATGCAAAGCTCAAGAAATGCAAATTTTTCAAGGATCAAGTCGAATACCTTGGACACATTGTATCAGCCAAAGGAATTCAAGTAGACCTAAGGAAAATACAAGCCATTGAACAGTGGTCTGTACCAGCAAACCTCACTGAACTCAGGTCCTTCCTTGGTCTGGCTGGATACTACTGTCGATTTGTCAAGAACTTCTCTGGCATTACAGAATCTTTGACAAACCTCCTACAAAAGGAACCCAACTCTGACCTCTATGTCCCCTATATCTGGGATGCTTTCTGTCAACAAGCTTTTCAAGAACTCAAGAACTGCCTGACCTATGCACCTGTTCTTAGAAATATAGACTCAAACTTGAAGTTCATAGTCACTACTGATATATCTAACTTTGCCATTGGTGCAGTCATTTCTCAAGATGATGGTCAAGGACACTGACCTATTGTCTTTGAGTCAAGAAAATTGTCCCCAGCAGAACAAAAGCTGGCTACTCATGAAAAGGAACTCCTGGCAATCATACATGCCCTCAAGACCTGGCAACACTATCTAGAAGGAGTTGAGTTTGATGTGATCACCAATCACAGGTCCCTTCAGTACATCAACAATCAACCAACCCTTTCTCACCAACAAGCCAAGTAGAGCCAACTACTTCAGACCTTCACTCCAAATATCATCTACAAGCCTGGAAAAACTCTAGTTGTACCAGATACACTTTCAAGGAGACCTGACCTTGCCACAATTTTACAAGTCACCGTGGCACCTGAATTCCTCAATCAGATCAAGAAGGCTTATGAACAAGACTCTCTGGTTCTATAAAGGAATACCAAGAAATTCAAGGAAAAGTACACCATCAAGGACAACCTCATATACTATCAAGACAAAGTCTATATTCCTGCTAACCCTGAACTATGGTACAAGATTCTTCATGAACACCATGACTCCCCACTAGCCAGTCACCTTGGAACTAAGAAGACCATCAAGAATATTCAATGAGACTACTACTGGCCAAACATGCTCAAGGATTTCAAGGAGTATATCCAAAGCTGCAATCTTTGCCAAAGAAATAAGTCAAGCAACCAAGCACCCACTGGTCTTCTACAACCCTTGTCAATTCCAACCAAGAAGTTTGAACAAGTCACAATAGACTTTATTGTGGAACTCTCATGAACCAAAACAGGCTATGATGCTATCATTGTGTTTAGTGCTCCCAAACAAATCGAATCAATTCGAATCGAATTGAATTGAGGGTCATTCGAATTGAATTGAATTGGGGATTTTTTAATTCGAATCAAGTTCGAATCAAATCAAATTTAAATTAAATTGAGGGTCCAATTTGAACCCTATTTTTCGAAATGTAATAACTTGACGAATATATGTCCAAATTCAATGATCTTTAGCTTTTTAGATTCCCCTATATAGGAGAAATCTAACAAGCTAAAGATCATTAAATTCTGATGTGTATTTGTCAAGTTATTAAATTTCGAAAAATAGGGTTCAAATCAGAACTCAAATCGAATTAGCCTTTGATTCAATTTGAATCGAATCGAATTGGACCTTTGATTCAATCAAATCGAATCAAGTTTTGGTCAAATTCGATTCGATTCGATTTATTGGGAGCACTAGTTGTGTTTGTAGACCATCTCATCAAGATTACAATTACCAAGCCAACTACAACCAATGCCACTGTCCCAAAAATTGCAAGAATCTTCTTCAAGACTGTCTTCCACCATTATGGACTTCTCCAAGTAATTATCAGTGACCGCGATCCCAAGTTCACAAGTTACTTCTGGCAAGCACTATTTAAGATCCTTGGAACCCAAATTGCTATATTCACTGCCTTCCATCCTCAAACTGATGGACAGATAGAGTGAATGAACAGAACACTTGAACAAATGCTCAGAAACTATGTGTCTTATGAGCAAGATGATTGGGACCACTATCTGACCTATGCCAAGTTTACCTACAACAATGCCAACCAATCATCAACTGGCCTTTCCCCATTTCAGTTACTTCACAGTCAAAACCCCGAGACCCCTACAAGCCTAGTCCCATTCCAGCAATCCAGTCACATACAAGTCCCCACAGTCCAGAACCTTATTGACAAAATAGATTCCCTTCTCAAGATTGCCACTATAAACCTGCAAAAGGCTCAGCAACATCAAGCTAAGTATACAGATAAGAAGTGGTGAGATGTCATATACAATATTAGTAATATAGTTCTACTCAAAGCCGACAACATCAAGGCTCAATCCTAAGTCAACCGCCAGTCAGCCATACTCCAGCCCAAGTACCTTGGACCCTTTGAGATCACCAAGCAAGTCTCTACCTGGTCTTATTGCCTCAACTTGCTAACAACCATGCATATATACCCAGTATTCTATGTATCACAACTCAAGGCCTGGAATCAGTCACCCCCATACCCTGGCTGAATTCCGACACCATCAGCACCAGTCATAGTTGAAGACCACATCGAGTATGAAGTCAAGAAAATCTTAGACAAACGAGTCTGATACCATCACACAGAATACCTAGTCAAGCAGATGGGTTACCCTGAATATGACACTATCTGGGAATCTGCCACCAATCTCAAGAACTCTCAAGACCTCATCCAAGAGTTCGAGCAAAAAGGAACTCATTGACTGCTCGTGAGATTCTCTCCTTAGATAGTAGATGACCTACTGTGCTGATCAGGCACATTATACATTGGGGCTCTCTAAGAGATATAGCATCAGAAATAAGAGATATAGGAGAACTCTATAAATCCTGCAACCAATAAGGTTCAAATCAGTTCTCATTTGATCAAGATGATACTTTAGCCCTCACCTTATACAAGAATGACCAATCCTTGCCAATGAGTTAATATATTTAATTTGAAGTTTCTTTTAGTCTTATTGTTTATTATATGTAACTTTGAGAATTCAA
The DNA here is from genome assembly GCA_003990745.1 of Jimgerdemannia flammicorona. NCBI lineage: Eukaryota > Fungi > Mucoromycota > Endogonomycetes > Endogonales > Endogonaceae > Jimgerdemannia > Jimgerdemannia flammicorona. The sequence continues at coordinate 9,896 of RBNI01005778.1, forward strand.
CGAGGATGTTGATTCTTAAGGAGGGGGAGATGTAATATTTTAGCATAGTTTATTTCTTTTCTTTGTCTTTCTTCAATATTCTATGACCTTCCAGTACTTTCTGAATGCTTAGAAATCCTTTCTTAGCACCGAGCATCCTTTAGTACTTATTTAGCTAGTCACTGAATATCCTGGAAACTTATAGAACTTTATTTGTCATCATTTGTCATCTTTGCTGAGAACTTTCCTCTTGGTATTTTCCTTTGATTTCTCAGATCCTTCCAGATCCTTCTTTCAGATCTTGTATAAATATCCCCTTTGTTCTCATGAATAAAGCCTCAGAATATTTTCTCTCAGAAATCCTTTGAGAATACTTGAATCCTTAGTATCTCTTCGAGCTACTTAGGATCCCAGAACTAGTCGCTTCCTCATTTAGAAACTAGAACTGTTATAGGTCAAGATAAGTATATGGACAGGTTGCATGTGGATGGGTTGTATGTGGATGGGTTGTATGCAGATGGGTTGCATGTAGATGGGTTGTGTGCAGATAGATTGCATGCAGACAGGTTGTATGTGGATGAGTTGTATGCAGATGGGTTGCATGTAGGTATTATGTGGGTGTTTTTAGAGACCACATAAAAAAAATAAAGTTAAATAAAACACAGAGATGGGTATTTCAGAAAAAGAATATAAGTGAGTGAATTGTATGCCAATGAGTTGCACAAGTTGCATAAGATTGCTCATGAAGACTTGCTTCTATTCCTTTTGAGACTTCTGCCATACAATGCATTAACTCAACAGCTCAGCCACTAAAGGCATGCCCTGCAATGTCCACCAGCCTTTCTTCATCTTGACCAGATATTGCAAATAAAGTCAGCAGATCTCGCCATAGAGCTGTAGACTCTAAGAAAAAATATAAGGTAAATTGGATCATGCTGGGGGAATTAAAAAAAGTAAAACATAAGTAAACAAGTGGCAGCAGAATGAGCAACCTATATCTACTATTGGCTGCTCCAAAAAGGCTGCCACATATATAGCTATGAGGTCTGTGAATTCTGAGATCCGAAGGACTGCTGTGAGTTGTTGCCAGAATTCTCTCTCATCTCCACCATTACTACTACTATCACCACTGCCATCACTCCTTTGGCTCTCAATGAGCAGCTTGTGTGCTGCTCATATGAGAAAGAATCTAACATTGTCAGTAGAGAGTGTATTTTCACCTCGAATACTCTCTCTTTTGATGATCATTATAGGATAAAAAAATGAGTAGACTGGACCAATATATGATTAAGAGCTGCTGTTTTATTTGCTCATGATGCAGCAGGAAAGAAAAAGAACAAAGAAAAAGAACAAAAAAAGAACAAAAGAAGAGAGGGAATAAAAGAAAGAGTGATGTTACTAAAGTGTAGCAAGAAAAAAAAAACAGAGCAAAAAATGAACAAAAGAAAGAGTGATGTCACCAAAGATTTCATGTGATCAATCCAGATAGATCAATCTAGATAGATCAATCCAGATAGATTAATCCAGATAGATCAATCCAGATCAATCTGGATCAATCTGAATCAGATCATGAGACCAATCTGAGTTAATTCAAATCTATCACATGACAAATTTGAATCAAATCTCATCTGGATCAATTCCATCCATTCAGAGCACTAGGTGGAGGTGAGAATTGATTGTCTAGGAGAGGACTTTAACATAGTGTATGATGGCAAGATAGACAGAACTGATGAAGATAGGGGGATGGTTGGTAGGAATGGTAGTATGGAAGTCTGGGAGGAAGTCAAACATCTGAGCTCTTTAGTAGATGCTAGGAGGCTTGAATGGAGGGATCATAGGGTTTTTACCCACTAGATAATAGGGCTGGACTCAAGGATTGACTGGATGTTGACCACAGATTACTAGAGAGTTAATATCTGGAGGTCTTTAGAAGCTATTTGGTATCTGTGGTCAGATCACTGAGGTCTTCTAGAAGAGGGATGTTTTGGGAGAAGTGGAGAGGGATCTGGACATTAGTGACTAAATATCTTCTTGTTAAAGGAGATCTCTCTATGAGAGGTATAGGTAGTAGATATTAGCTCCAGGGTTTTTAGTTAGTGAGTAGAGGGGCTAGAGATTGGGGATTGTTGGATAAGATTTAAATCTGAGGTACAACAGGACTGGGGGGAGATGGGAAGGATACAGAGTACTTAGAAGAAGAAGTAAGTGAGATGGGTCTCCCAGAGGTTGGCAGGGTTGTTGACAACTTGGGTGGATCTGCTGAAGGA
>RBNI01005779.1:0-12141 GCA_003990745.1 Jimgerdemannia flammicorona
AAAAAAAAACAATGCAGAACGGGCAATATTACCAACAGGACCCACAATGGCCAGCCCGTCTGCAGCAACTCATCGACACCATCACACACCCAGACCTCAACGATTCGCTGAATCTCACCGCTCCCGTCACAATAGACTCTCTGCTCGACACCTTGACCGCTCTATACCACGATTGCAAGGCCTGGTGCGACGCTAGTAAGAGCGACAGACGCGACGGAAATCTGGCCGCGTTCCACAAGCGCTGTTCGTATAGATAATTTCCCTCACCACTTGGCTTCAAAGACTGACAGAAAAACACGCCTGCGCTGACTCATACTGTTGTCACTCTTGCCCCTACATATGACGCTCTTTCAGACGAGGAAGTGATCCAGAAGGTAACATCGTTGCGCCTCAACAAGGATGATTTTGAGATTATTAAGCCCTTGGCCAAGGGCCAGTTTGGTACAGTAGGTATTTAAGAGATTGGTCGTTATATTGAAACCGATCGAGCGTGACCCTAATGTGTCACTGCCGTAATCCACTAGGTTTCCATCGTGCGAAGCAAAATTGATGGCGTCGTCTATGCCATGAAAATTTTGGAGAAGGAAAATCTTCTAAAACAAAAGGAGGTGGGATATGCACGTTTGATTTCGCCTCTCGTAATACTTCTGGTATCTCGCCATGTCCCCCCTGTCTCCCACCTAATCATACAGTGCTCTACTCTCCTCATAATATCCAACTCGGAAACTACCCCTCTCAGCAAGCCTTTTTTATGGAAGAGCGTAATGTCCTCTCCTCCGCCCACAACTCGCACTGGATTCCCGCCCTCCACGCCGCCTTCCAGGACGCCGAATGCCTGTATCTGGTGATGGAATACGCCGCCGGTGGGGATTTGTACAGCATCCAGGACCGGAGAGAGGGGCTCGTGCTGGAGGAACAGGCTGCGCGGTTTTACATCGCGGAGACGGTGCTGGCGGTGCAGGCGCTACACGAGATGCAATATGTGCATCGGTAGGTTGCTGGGCGATGGAAGACGTTGGGGTGACACGGCGGAAGGTTGAATGCATTTGTTGGGTATGGTGGAGGGCTAAATGAAATGGACAAAGTTGCTCGAAATGATCGAGTCGTACATGCTTTATGTGTTGTAAAAACGACCTGACTTTTTCTTCCTCTTTATATATCCAATACAGCGACATAAAACCTCAAAACATCCTCATCTCCTCTACCGGTCACATCAAACTGGCTGACTTTGGCTCCTGCATTCGCCTCAACGCCAACAAGACTGTACATATCCCCACCCCACATCACCCTTTTCTTCCACCTTGCTCCCACCCGTCTCTGTCTCACCCATCCGATTAAATTTCCTCCTTTCCCAGGTCACTTCGCCCATCCCTGTGGGCACCTGCGACTACATCTCACCCGAGGTCCTGCGCGCAGGCGAGGGCGACGTCTCGTACGGCGTCGAGGTCGACTGGTGGAGCGTCGGAATCCTGCTGTACGAGCTGCTGCAGGGCGAGCCGCCCTTCGCATCCGACAGCTTGGCGGAGACGTACGGGAAGATCATGGAGGCCGAGGTGAGGGGCTGGTGGGCATGTGAGGGTGACGATTATGAAATGACCGGGTGGATGAAGACTATGGTTATGGAGGGATGAATTTGTAAGAAGAGGGTGACAAGATGATGATGAGCACCTTATCGGGAGATGGAGACAGGTGCTCGCTGCCCATTTTATTCACTTATGCAATCATCGTTTCGCCATCGTATTTCAGAAACATCTCCAATTTAACCCCGACATTCCCGTCTCGAGCGAAGCCAAGGATCTCATCAGGAGGTAATGCCGTTTTGCTTTTGACATAATCACGCGGTCGTAAAGCGTATTCGCGCGCTATTCATTCCATAGGCCGGAGAAAAAAAAGAAAAAAAAAAAAAAAAAAAAAAAAAAAAAAAAACACTAAATGGCGTTACCACGATGCAGGTTCTTGTGTCCCAAGGAGCAGCGGTTGGGTAAAAACGGGATCAAGGAGATCAGGGAGCACGCGTTTTTTCGGGGGATAGATTGGGATCGGATTGAGCAAGGTACGTAATTTATGGGTAAACATTTTGAATGAATGACAATGCATTTTAAATCGTTCCCGGAAGAGTTTTATCCGATTTGTCAACTTACAACACTCGCATTTCAAAACATACAACAGTCATGCCCCCTTTCCTCCCCGTCATTCGCTCCCCCGACGACACTTCCAACTTCTCCATTCACGACGAAGAAGACGGCGCCCCCGTCTTCTCCAACAATTCGCGTCGACTCAGCGCCTCAAGCCGCCGCGACTTCGAGGGCAACAATTTGCCCTTCATCGGTTTCACCTTCCTCCAAAACATCTCGGGCGCACAGACGAACCCTAGTACTAAAAACGCTACCTCATCCACCTCCTCCGCGCACCTCACCGCCGCACTCAACGACGCACTCTGCAGGCTTGCCGATCAGGAACGCCTCGCTTCACAGCTCGAAAAAGACAAGTCGCGCCTCCAATCGGACCTCGACCAACTTCGTAAACCGGCCTCTGTCACGCAACCGAGCTCGCCGACCTTCTCGGGCGGCGTCGCGCGTCGCGCGCTCGAGTTTTCCGACCTGGGTCTCAAGAACCAGCTGGCGGACGCGCAGCGGCGGATCGATGACTTGGAGCGCGACCGACGGCGCGTGCAGAGTGAGCTGGACGCCGTGAAGAAGTTCAGGTCGCCCGCGTCGGAGCCGGCGGACGATGCCGAAAAGCGGCGACTGCGCGCCGAGCTGGAGGGTGAGCGGTGGGAGAGGGACACGCTGGAGCGGAAATATGGCGAGCTCCTTGCGGAGGTGGAGGTGGAGCGCGGTAGGAGGGAGCATCTAGAGAGGGCGATGGCGGAGATACAGAAGGGGGAGGGCACGACGAGGGGGAGTCAGAGGAGTGTTATATGGTTGCAGAAGGAGTTGGAAAAAGTGAAGGGGGAGCTGAAGATGGCGGAGGAGAGGTCGATGCGGAATGAAGGAACAGGAGCGGCGGCGTCCGCGGCGGAAGATATTGGGAAGGAGAGGGAAGAAGCGCGGAAGAAAGTCGAGGACGAGGTCGCGAAGAGGGTAGAGGCGGAGAAGCGGGTGGAAGAACTTGAAAAGATGATTGAGAGCGGTGCGGCGCAGCGAAAGGAGGATGAGGAGGGTGCGAGAAGGCGACTTGAAGAGGATATTGCGGAATTGAAGGCTGAATCAGAAAAATTGCGAGTGGAACTCTCAGCCACCTTGGACCGTCAACAAGACTTTGAATCCCAAGTCACCAACCTAACAACACAACTCCGTGCGGAATCACAACTCCGCCAAACTTCCGACTCGCGCGCCTACGACCTTCTCGCGAAGCTCACCCATCTCCAATCCGCCACGACCGAGGCCGAAACTGCACGGCAGAAGGGCGACCGCCGTCTCTCGGAGCAATTGCAGCCATATAAGTCGCAGATCGACGAACTTCAGAACCAGCTCAGCCTAGAGCGGTTAGAGAACGCACAGCTTAAGATCGAGGCAGAGCACGCGCGCAAAGAGGTCGAGCGGCGGCGCGAGGAGTTTGACCGGTTGACAAGCCGAACGGACGAACTGGTGCGCCTGAACGAGCGGATGCAGGCGCAGATCGACGCCGCCGCCGCTGCGGAGCCGTCGTTACCGGCGTTGGACGCTGGTGCCGGGGACCGGTCCATCTCGTTGAGCATATTCAAACGCGAGAGGGCCGGATCTAGGCGGTTGCAACAGCAGTTGGAAGTCGTGGAACGGAAATGGATGCAGTCGGAGAAGGAGGTGGAGAGACTGAGGAAGGAGGAGGGGTTGCATCAAAGTGGGACTCACAGGAGTGGGGAGGGTAGCGTGGCTGGAGAGGAGAGAGATGGGATGAGGGGGAGTTTGGCGATGTCGATATCAGCTGGGAAGAGGGGGAGTGGAATGGCGAATACCGCGTTGTCGAGGTCACCGGGGATGGAAGTTGACAGTTTCGGAGGTGAGTCTTTTCCGGGTGATGGTATATGTCGAGTTTATCGTTTTTCCGGCGGCATTTTGGGCTCACTTCCCCCACCACCAATTAGACGATGATTTACAAGGCTCCCTCCGAGTTTCCTGGGCGATCCCTAACCGATCCGTGAAACAGAACTTCCGGACTATGTCGGTCAAGGTGATCGATTTCCGCATCTTTGTATTTGAAGACAATATTGTTTTGGACCCTAACGCTGGAATTGAAGTTGCAGATCTAAGGTTTGTGCCTTCTATTTTCGTTCCTTTCTGTCTCTTTGTTTTTTTGACTCTGAACCGCAAAGACTAGCTTTGTTAATGTTCTTCAATTATTTTCATACTCGTATTCCAACTGTGCTTCTCTTGTCGTTATTCGAAATATGAACTAACTCGCTCCGTTGCTTTACGCTGCATGCTTCTTACAGAGCAGACGTCTTCGCTGTTCGTACCGTTTCGAAAAACGAACTGGTCCACATGCCCACCCGCGACCTCGAATGCATGTTCCAGGTGCGATCGTCCAACATGGATAATCTAGTGCATCCATTGGCGAGCTCGGTAAGATTTCAAACTCAAACGGATCCAATTGACCCGTACAGTTCGTCTCGGCTGTATTGATAACGGTGGAGAACGGTTTATCTTCATCATAGAGCTCCCGTTCTGCCACTCATGGCACTCGTATCAAAAATTTGGAGCGCGACATCGCGTATGAAGAGGAGTTACGTGCTGCAGCTGGCAAGATGATGGATCAGTGGAAGGATCAGAAACAGCATCAAGATCACCATGATGTTGCCCGGCAACAATATGAGACCAGTGGTGAACGGATACGTAGAATGGCTTTGGAGATAGAGACGCTCAAGACTGGGAATGCGGAGGTAAGACGACAAGAGCGATTGTTAACATTTTATAACTAATTGTTTTCATTTTCGCAAATAACATGAACACATTCATTCGAATACATTTCGTAGCCATCCACCCCTTTAGTCCGCAAAGACACCACCAGCTCAACCAAAACTCACACTTCCTCCTCGTCTAACGCAATGACGTCCTCCGCGACGCCCTCCACCGCCTCCGAGGACTACACTCCCGAACAACAAGATCGTATCCAACAGATCGAGCGGCAGATCGAATTCGAGATGCGGTATCTTGATGGCGCGCGGCGCAATCAGGCTGCGGCGACATCGTTGCTCGGGACCCTCATCAGCAACCCTAAACAGAAGATGTGGCGAAAGGAAGTGGACCATACAATTCAGCAGGCTATGTTGAGGGTGGAGGGTTTGAAAAGCGAGTTGGAGAAAGTGAAGACGGTGAGTATGGAATTAAGGTCGTCAAGGTGACGTGTAGACGATTTCTTTGATGTCAATGTTGGTTTTTCTGTTTCCACGTGTGGCCTTAATGTATTATTCTTATAATCGTTTCTCTTGTGTCTCAGGGCTTCAAAAATGGCACGCTTGACCCTTCCACCTTACGCCGCTTGCTACCGGCATTTGAGAATCCCGTTATTGTCTCAGGCGCCATCTCGGACGTACAGGAGATCAAGGGGCACATTTTCAAGGCGAAGACGTTTACGGCACTAACCGTCTGTCAACAATGTCACGACACGCTATGGGGCGCAACCAAGTCAGCATTCGAATGTTCTGGTGAGCTTGCTGACGGCTTTATCCTTCCCTTTCTGTCCCCACTTTCAATTCACTTACACTTCCATTTGCATTACATCTTTCTACGCAACAACGTTAGAGTGCAAACTCGTGATCCACAAGCATTGCCTCCCGCTCGTGATTCCCACCTGCCAAGAGCAACAAGCCCTTCGTGACGCCAAACCCTACTATTTCCAGGCGCGAGATGTGATTGAGCGACGACGGTGGATGCAAGTATTGGAGCATTTGAGGCGTGTGGCCGTGCTGCAGCGGTCTCGGGAGGAGATGGAAGCGGAAGCAGAAGCGGAGACTGGTCGTCCGAATGGTGGTGATGGGCCGGGACAGTGGTAGAGAGTACGGAATGGCAAAGAATGCGAAGGTAGAGGCAGGAAGCAGGTTTAAAGGAAATTGGCGAATTGAGACGGGACAGGGGGTTGGGAAGAATGAATCGTGTCAAAGAGCTCATGCGGGGATTTTAAGGAAGATTTGGTAAGCTAAAGTTGGTTGGTTGCCGGGAGGAAACAGACTTTGATGGTATATTCGTTTTCAATGCCATTCCCAGTATTCTCCATTTGTAAATGACATGCATCCATCCATCCGTCTATCCATCCATGAATGACTTTGACGGTAGAAACTATCTAGATAGTGTACAATCGAGTTTACCTGTCGCACGGACTCCATAGAATTTATGTTATCGCAAGATCGTTGGGAATATCAGATCATTGGGAATACCGGTGCCCATAAAAACCAAGTGGAATACGTATGCTGAGGCACATATATATGTGGCACAAAGCGAAAGAGGGACTTTTTATTTTGCAAGAAATTTACAAGTGGACAGGACCGTTTACAGATGGGCAGTGTCGACGAAGGAGGCACCCTTTACGATGTTGCCTTGTAGCTCGGGGATGGCAGCGCTCAACAACTGCTTCTCATAGCTCGAGAGCGAGCCGAGAGGGTGGATCTTGGCGACACCGTGGGGCTATTGTGTTCAGAATGGTGGACAAGATGTGAGTGAAGAGGTTTGGCCGATTTCATATATATAAACGCAATGCATGAACACGACACGATGCGATGCCATCGGGTGGTCGCTCCAAGCAAGACACTTACCCCAATGTCCACCCGAGGCGAGAAGTACTCCAAGTCGCCGACCTCGGCCCTGATGGACGCAGCACCTTCGCCATCGGCCTCAAGGTTCACGTACGAGTACTCGACGACGGTCTTGTGCTTGACGATGGCGTCCAGCACGGAGAAGGTGAACCTGGCGCCAGCATAGGCCATAGAGAGGGTGGCGCTGCCAAGCCCATCCTTGGCCTTGACGACCTCGTCGCCGCCGAACTGGATTCGGTTGGTGACGGCCTCGATCTGCTCCCGGGAGAGCTTGTCAGCACCCTTGACCTGCGAGAGCAGAGGGAGAATGGTGACGCCACTGTGACCGCCAACGACAGGGACGCGGAGCGAGTGAGCTTCGGCGCCGATCAAGCTCGAGACGAAAGTCGAGGCGCGAACAATGTCGAGGGTGGTGACACCAAAAATCCTGTGACGAATGAGGAGACGATGTGATGGTCAGCATAATTCCTGACAGAAGTGACATAGTACACGGCCGAGCATGGGTATCACGTTCCTATTCAATGACTCCCCATTGATCTCGCCATTATCCCACGATATATATACCTCTTGGGATCGTAGACGTTGTGCTTCTTGAAAACCTCGGCCACAATGGGGACAGTGGAGTTGACGGGGTTGGAGATGATCAGCATGAAAGCCTTGGGACTGAACTTGGCGGCGGCGGTGGCGAGATCCCTGACGATACCGGCATTGATCTTGAACAGGTCGTCGCGAGTCATGCCGGGCTTGCGGGGAACGCCAGCGGGGATGACCACTAAAGAGGGAGAGCATTATCAACAAGGGTTTCATGAGCGTTTTCTATCCTGATAATTTTCCTTCTCGGGTTTGGGTGTTCCCTTCTCTCCTGTTCACACGATCTAGCCAGACACACGCCAAATACATACCGACATCGGAGTCCTTGATGGCCTCCTCAAGGGAGGGAGCGCCAACGTGGCCGGTGACCTTGGCCTTGGTGTTGATGTGGCTCAGGTCGGCGGCAACACCGGGGGTGTTGACGATATCGTAGAGGGATAGGTGGTCGATGAGGTCGGATTGCTTGAGGAGAAGGGAGAGGGGCTGACCGATACCACCAGCAGCGCCGCAGACAGTGACTTTAACCATGTTTTAGAGAGAGCAAGAGAGAGAGAGAGCGAGAGAGAGAGAGAGAGAGATAGGGATAGAAGCAACAACGGCCTTTTTATCGCAAACCAGGCCAGCCGCGTGACGCCATTTTATTATCCAATCGATCCATCTCAATGATGTCACCCATCTTGCTTCCATGTGAGATTCCCATCTCTCTCTTTGTCATAGGCCATAGGAACGACATTGTCAACCCACCCTACCCAACACCCAAAGTGAACGCGAAAACCACTCGCGCTTCCAAACGGAACCTCACAACCCGCAGAAGCAATGGACATGCTTTCCCCTCCCCCCTCTCTCTCTCTCTCTTTTTCTATCCAGATGCACCAATCAATTGTGACTCGTCGGCCCCATCCGCGTTCTCCCGATCCCTCATGCATACACGCCATAATTTCCGCAAAAGAGCCTTAGACAACCAGGATCGCAGGGTAACTCAAAGCATGGTGGATCAAGCCACGGTTCGGAATTTCTCGGTTCAACCATGGCACCACATGTCAGCGCAAGGTCGGGAGTCCTTATACCATCATCGGGCCAGCTGAAAATTCAGTAAACATACGTGATGCACCGAGGATGCCCCTATCCTCTGCAAAGTGTGTGAATCGCAGATAGAAAATCCACGTCAGATATGGGATATGGACGCTCTGAGACTTGGTTCCGATAATTTTTTGTTGCACTAATTGGATGAGTAATAGCTTCAAAGAAGCGAACACTACGACACGCCGGGAAGATGGTGGGATTGAGTGTCATTGAAAAATGCTTCAATGACAAGTAACAATAAGTCAGTACCTATGCTCCTCGGCGGAAAATGTAAATGCAAAATAAAGAAAAACAAAAGAGGGGAGATACAACCAATTGTTCCAACTTCTACAAGGACGTGTGTATTTTTATTTTTTTTTTATTTTTTTTTTTTTTTTACAAAGCTATTAGGGCTCGTAGATACCATACGCGCTGCAGCAGGAATAACTCAATCAGTAGCAGAAACTAGCGCGTGGGGAATCATTGTAGCATTTGCTGTCGATGAAAGCAGTGGCGAGGTCGCGCGTCTATGTGAGGGAGGGGTGGCAGCAATATTGTGAAATTTCAACTGATGGATAATGAACCCGTGTTACACAGTTTCGCTGCAAAAGGGAAGACCCTGTCCTTTCGGGGAATAGTGGCACTTTATATTATATAGGGGTTCTGAGTTAGATTTGGCGTGACTCCTACTTGTGGCTGCTTATCCTTGTCATTACGAACATAGGGACTGCAGATTGTTTTGACATGGAAGAGTGGCTTTGCTGAATTTTGACAGTCACATCAAATCTAACTTACATAATCTATTAGAAATGGAACAGGTATACGCTCAAGCAAAACATGAACGCCATTGTCTCCTCAAAAGATGAGTACCTGATATACATCGTAACCTAGACCCATTGGCCGATATGCTGTACGGCCTGGCCTGCCTTCGAAGATTTCGGGCGGGTTGATGACAGTCTGCTGAGACCGATGTCGGTGATCGGGTGATTCATGCCCCTGGAACACAATACATAATCTGGAGGGCGAGAGCGAGGGATTTGATATACATCCAGGAGGTGTATCGATGGTATCAAAGTTGACACGACACTTCAGTAAAAAATACAAGAATTGGGCACCGAAAACCCTCTGAACCGTTTATATGATAATTCAAACCTGTAATAACAACCTCCCGCTTGTTTGAAAAAAATGAACCTGTGCCTTTTTACTAGCATCTCCGCGATTCCAAGTGTGTCATAACAATTCAGATGATTTGGCGGTCATTCCTTATGCAACGCCACACTGCCACCGCACAGAAGTATTATCTTATCGTGCGTTTTGATATCTTGACACATCTTGTCCCCATTGTGTCGCTTGATTTGGCAGCCACGACTACGCAAAAAAGCCGGACGGTCGCTTCGATTAACAACAATGTTACGGCGTCGACATCATCGGTCATGTAATCTGTTCGGAAATGGCAAGGACTTTGCGGGCTGCTATGTCAAGCATCGACTACAAGAGTTGGGGGCGGATTTCAATACAGAATGCTTAGAGAAGGCGAGGTCTGTGCAAGTAGCTGAAGTATTACGACGAGAGTATCAGATAACTTTAAAGTTTATTTTGTTGACTAATCTAATCGATTCATCAGAGTCGACGCCTTGATTTTGTTCAGCGCAAAGGCGTGCATGATCTCGTGCGCATTCAGATGCGTCCGATTACAAAGCAGGATATCGCGGTATCGATCAATGGTAAAGTGCCAGAAGAAGATGTGCTGCAATATACTGGATTATGCGGTTAAGTATATGCCGCGAGTACTTTCCTTTGATGCACATCTTGTTCGCTCTTCAGTTTGGGATTTGGGATAAAATCCGGCTGTGGGGAGCGCGGTGCAATCTGCTTCGTCTGCATCATTATGATAGAGTGGGAACCAAAGGCCTTATTCTCCCCTTCCGCAACATGGTCATCGACGTCATCAAATGCTTCCGGCAACAGCAACAGGAGCAAGAAGCGATTCTTCGTTGAGTACGACGTTCACGAGGCAGACAAGGGAGGACGACGAGGCAGACAAGGTAGGGCCACACAACCCGCAGACCACGTTGTCGCCTTCGACTTTAGTTACACATTATCCGTCGAAAGATCAGATGCCCATGCAATGATGCAGAGTTGGAACATTCCACGTATGATCGACATTTTCTCCAATTTTAACGTTGCGCGTCATTATTGCCTTAGCTAACAGATACCAAGTATATGAATTTAATACCTAAAGACGCACACGGATGTGATTTCTAGTTGGTATCTCGACGACATGTGGGGTCTTCAAAGGATATTGAATCATGATATTCTTTCGTGCTGCAGGTTTTCACATCATTGGAGCGAGGAGGGTAGTCGTTCAAGTATGGAAGGTAGTTCAATATGTTGTGTTCCGATATACCCCAAGTATCATAATGATCTTCTTACTTTTGTCACCTCTAGAAATCGGACATTATCCAAACCCACGCTGTTGTCATCGTTCCATTGCCAGACTTGGGATTACATGATCTTGCCTTTCTACATGCAATGTCATCGCCGTGGGACATGCTGGCAGTGCCAAAATTCCAATCAACACCATGGTTGAGTTTGTCGATCTCAGGTACACACGGCCACGCCATGCGAACGCATAAAGTTTTTGTTGTGCACGGATTTATTTGACATAAATCCTTAGCGATAATTGACGATGTTGGCAGTAATATGAATCCAGTGGAGGAATGCATTGGGTCCTGCGTCGAAAGAGAAGGGGTTCACCTCTTCCAACTGCAGCAACAGATCTAGCTCACATAGATTGCCGATTTCTGGGGTTGCGAATTTTCGATCCAATGAATGGTTCCTCGGCAATCTCGACATCTTCCATCTTTCACTACCACATGACACAAAGGGTGTGAGGAGGTGATGGACTGCGAGGAGGTGGGCGAATGAAATAAGGGTCATAGTAATACGCTATATATTTAAAATAGTTGGATATAGTTCGATGCAACATGTGACGTTTTGATGACATCGATGGTTCTCAGGATGTGAACACGAGACGACGAGAAGAGAAAAGTCACTGGTCACTTGAAAGACCACTACAAGTCTTTTTAACGCCCTCAGCCTCACACACACAAACACCACGAACTCTGGCCCATTCCGACACCCTCAAACACACCCTACACACGAAACATGGACTACATCAAGGTGACAAATGTACGGTTTATCAAAACTTTACAACACACTACTCCCGACGAGTCTCGCAAGTTTAGTACGGTCTTCAGTGTTGTCCTGCTCACCGATACCCATCCCACGCCTCCATCGGCAGGTTCCAAACGTTCTGCTCGAGAAGGGCCAGGATTCAGACAGTGGATCCTTGCATTTGACAGCCCACCATATTATTTTCGAGCACGAAAATGCCAAACCAGAGCTCTGGGTAAGTTACTATTTTTGGAACCTCCAAGAAGGTGAACCGCTGGGGATTAGCGGTCGCCAAGATCCGCCAAGACCCACGAGATCAGTAGCTAGCACGTGTCGGCAATGTTGACCCCACCAAAATGAGAATCTGCCTTGAATAACCAAAAGTGCGTCCTATATGTAATGGAATTGAAAAGACGCCCTTATCAGACTCTTTTCGCGACCTTTGGGACAGCATTTCGCACAGACTACTTGAGTGCACCTCGCTTACCTTCTCGCAAAATTCTCTCTTTATCCCTCGATCTTCCCCCCCCCCCCCTTTTTTTTTTTCCCCTTTTTTTTTTTTTTTTTTTTTTTTTTTTTTT
>RBNI01005780.1:0-12140 GCA_003990745.1 Jimgerdemannia flammicorona
TTCATGTTGCCAAGTTTAACTGCATCAGCACCAGCAATGGTGGCTGTATTAAACTTGTCTCTGGCAGGTCCTCTGAGGCTGACTGGTAGAAGGGCCAATTGAGCATCCACACCAAGGGCTCGTATGGCAGCGAATTGTTCAAAGTCTTCAATGAAGGTCAGGATTGACTCTTCAGTAGTATATCCATAGAATGTAGGGGGATGCATTTCCATCTTGTCTTGAATTCTTGCAGGGGTGACTCTTGTAGTCAGGGTAGTTGTTGTGGGGGTTATTCGTTTTTCAGCTTGAAAGTGAGGGATTCATCTTGAATCACCAGCCAATGGGTACCAAGTTGTCACGTAGTAGTCACTGAGTCCTTCAAATATGCCAGATTCTCTTCAAGGTATATCTCTTAGACTAACTCAAGTTGTTATAAGCAAGTTCTTATTGGAGTACCTTCCCAAGGTCTTATAGTCCTCAAACTTCTTATCTTTAACTATCTTGTTATCTCTTAGATGGCTTGCAAGGAAGTGTGTGTATTGCACTGAGTTGACTGACTTTATTTCAGAGGAAATAAGAGGGGTATTTATACAAAATATAATTCAATGGTTGCTAAGATATAAAGCTAAATATAAATTCCAATAACTAAAATTACTAAGTTCCAAGGCTGGCATTATTTGGTATCACAACAAAATACTGGTGCTGACATTATCCAGTGTAACAAAGAACTTAGAGTAGAAAGTTCAGGATCATGGGGGCTTCTTCATCATCATCATCATCATCACTGAAGGAGATGAGATCCGCGAATTCATCATGCAGGTCGCACGTTTCGCATACTTCGCGTGCTTTGGGTATGTCATGCGGGATGACGTCATCGATGATGTCATCACATTCAGCAGTGATGGGAAAATCTGGGGCTCTCCAGTCTATGAGGTTCTCTTCCACAAAATAGGGGACAAATGTGGGGTCTTGGGGAGATCTAACCCGGATGCTTGGGCCTTGGAATACTGAGATCAATCCTTGCAGGAATTGGTCTGGGTTGTCCTGAAGGATGGGATGCCAGAAGTCTTCTACTTCTTCGCTGTTGAGGGTGATAGTGGACTGGGCTTTTGTGGCCACCCTGGCTTCTAGTGCATTGATATGGCAGGATGACAGGTCTCTGAAATCTGAGACTCTAACATACTCCAAGTTGGGGATCGACCATGGTGCATGCCTGAAGATCTGATGAATCTTCTTAGCTGTCCTTGTTTCACATATGTCTATGGGAGTAGCATCTCGCAGCTCCTGGGTGCTGGCCAGTGGGAACTCCCGGCAGAGGAGGTTTCTTATTTCATACTCCTGCCACATTTGGAGGCATTCGGTAGCAATGGTGATCCTTGTTTCCATTTCATAGTGATAGAGAATAAAGTGGTAGGGGTCTGCAGTACCCAGGTGGACACTAGGAGTCCTTCCTGAGCGGGTCCTCATGGCTCTTCTGATGTCTTGGAACATCCTTTCTTCAACCGAGGTACCTTGGTGGTTCCTTGACCTTGAGGTTTGGTGGGTGGCAGGCATTTCGTTTGTGGTAAGTCTTTGAGCTATTTTGGGATTGGTGGTTCTTGTTGGTTACTGCTACTGCAGTTCCTTGATCCTTCTTTTATATTCTTCAGGATGCTTGTGCTGTGGTCACAATGACTCACAGTTGGTCATTATTGCTCATCTCGTATACTGTATGATCTTCTCATGCTCCGATCTAGTGGCTTTGCAAGGAAAGGCTGTCTCCTGTGCTGATGTCATCATTCTGGGGTCACCATTACAATATATACCAACAGTGAAAGCAGTAGGAGGACCATTGAAAACGTCAGTCACACGGAGTCTAACGTCAATGAAGCACCTCCTCCAAGAGACATATTGACAGAAGAGAAAAATATTGTTAGCAAAGGATACCGAGATCCCAATTCAAGCAAAGAATTCGACCAATGCATACCGGACTTTCCCTTGACGGCATTTTGGGAAAACGCTTTACCCCAACAATGTTGGCCTTGGCAACACCGTATGTGGTCACGGCGATGGTGCCCTAGTTGATGCGGAAGGTTATATGAGTCACACTCAAAGGGAATAAAAACACTCTTTCAAAGCTGTAGAAAAGGAGGCACATCTTACCGAGATGTGGGTTCCGTGACCATTGCAGTCAATGTTCTGGCTAACTAGCACAACCACCGAAATCATTGTGGGTGGCGAGTCGATGACGTAACTGAAGGAAGAATGGTAATTCAGAATGAATTTCAACATCCGAATCGTCCAATTTTAGAATGAGTAAAAATTAATGGCTTTCTGATACCAGAACCAGCGGTATCGGGGTAAGTGTAGGTCATTGTCTGGCGAGCAGGCGAGGAGATACGTGCAAGACCCCAGCTAGGAATAGAGGTTTGGGTCGTAACAATGGTGAAAAAATAAAAGTAAAACCGACAAAATCGTTATTGAGGTTATTGCAATTAAAAAATAACATTGGAGATTACGACATGCCCAAATTCAAGCGTAATAAGTTTTTTCCTTACCTTTTGCTCCGGTTCAACAAATTCGACATCATCCAAGTTCTGGATCTCCCTGATCGAATTTACCAGCGAATCGCTTAAAGGACTTCCAGGAATTCCTGAGCTTGTTACCGTCATGATCAGCATGTGGCGTCGTGCCTCAATTTGATGAGCCATTCTCCAGGAACCTAGATTTGGCATTGTTCTTATTTTCCAGGTTATTACGCTGTATTATTTGTCAGAGAAATTCCGCAAAGGTGATACTAGCTAGAACCCCCATAATTACTTACGACTTCAGTCTGGACGGTATTGAGCGTGATGGATTCAGCTTCGACAGGGGCAACGTCTTCGACCGGGGCAGCGTTGGCAGCAACGAAGAGGGCAACCACGGCAACAATACTGAGAACCTTCATTATTGTTTTTGATCGAAGAGAGTGTAGAGGGCAACTTGAGTTGCGCTGAGGTAGGTGAGGAATCCTTTGCTACATGTTTCGGGCTCTTTTATACGTTAACCATTGGTTTAACACCGAAGCGCGGACGACTTTCACATTTACGTTTGGATTGAAGTTACTATCAAAGGTCTCACGAAGACTGGGCAAATAAAATCTCCTTTGCAGAACGCGAACGAAAAAGCCAATAATGTTAGAGAGAAGAGTCGTTCGATGGAGTATGCTATCCGATATTTTACAATTGCGATATTCTCTGGACCACATTCCAAAAACCAAGGTGTTGTCACATGTATATATTGTAATGGTGACCCCAGAATGATGACATCAGCACAGGAGACAGTCTTTCCTTGCAAGCCACCAGATTGGAGCACAAGAAGATCATATGGCATACAAGATGAGCAATGATACCAACTGTGAGTCATTGTGACCACAGTACAAGCATCCTGAGGAATATAAAAGAAGGATTAAGGAACTGCAGTAGCAGCAACCAACAAGACCCACCAATCCCAAAATAGCTCAAAGACTTACCACAAACAAAATGCCTGCTGCTCACCAAACCTCAAGGTCAAGGAACCACCAAGGCATCTCAGTTGAAGAGAGGATGTTTCAAGATATCAGAAGAGCCATGAGGACCTGCTCAAGAAGGACTCCTAGTGTCAACCTGGGTACTGGTGACCCTTATCACTATATTCTCTATCACTATAAAATGGAAACAAGGATCACTATTGCTACCGAATGCCTCCAAATGTGGCAGGAGTATGAAATAGGAAACCTCCTCTGCTGGGAGTTCCCACAAGCCAGCACTCAAGAGCTACAAGATGCCACTTCCATGGATATATGTGAAACAAGGATAGCTAAGAAGATCCATCAGATCTTCAGGCATGTACTATGGTCAATCCCCAACTTGGAGTATGTTAGAGTCTCAGATTTCAGAGACCTGTCATCCTACCATATTAATGCACTAGAAGCCAGGGTGGCTACAGAAGCCCAGTCCACTATCACCCTCAATAGTGATGAAGTAGAAGACTTCTAGTATTCCATCCTCCAGGACAACCCAGACCAATTCCTGTAAGGATTGATCTCAGTATTTCAAGGCCCAAGCATCCAGGTTAGACCTCCCCAAGACCCCACATTTGTTCCCTATTTTGTAGAAGAGAACCTCATAGACTGGAGAGCTCCAGACCTCCTTCCCACTGCTGAACATGATGACATCATTGGTGATGATGTCATCCTATGCAAAGTACACGAAACACATGACCTACATGATGATGATGATGAGACAGATGAGATATTCATGGATCTCATCTCCTTCAAAGACATCCTGACCTCTGATGATGAAGCCCCTATGGTCTTGAATATTCTGCTCTAAGTCTCTTGGTTATACTGAATAATGCCAGCACCAGTATTCTGAGGTGACACAAAATTGTTCCAGCACTGGCATTTTGATGTAACACTGAATAATGCCAGCACCAGTATTCTGATGTGACACTGAATTATACCAGTATCCTGAATCTGTACAACCATCAGTGTCAACTCTGGAACTTAGCAGTTTTTCTGTCCTGGCATTTTATTTTAGTTATTGGAATTTATATTTAGCTTTATATCTTAGCAACCATTGAATTATATTTTGTATAAATACTCCTCTTATTTCCTCTGAAATAAAGTCAGTTTCTCTTAGTGCAATACACATACTTCCTTATAAGAAATCTAAGAAATAACAAGACAGTTTAAAGATAAGAAGTTTGAGGACTATAAGACCTTAAAAAGGCACTCCAATAAGAACTTGCTTATAATAAACTTATAGTTAGTCTAAGAGATACACCTTGAAGAGAATCTGATATATTTGAAGAACTCAATGCCCACTATATGACAATGTGTATAATATAGTTCTTCTTAGTGCAATATACACAATTTCTTGCAAGCAATCTAAGAGTTAAAAAGACAGTTTAAAGATAAGAAGTTTGAGGACTATAAGACCTTGGGAAGGCACTCCAATAAGAACTTACTTATAACAAACTTGTAGTTAGTCTAAGAGATATATCTTGAAGAGAATCTGATATATTTGAAGGACTCAATGCCCACTATATGATAATGTATATAATATAGTTCCTCTCAGTGCAATACACACACTTCCTTGCAAGCAATCTAAGAGATAACAAGACAGTTTAAAGATAAGAAGTTTGAGGACTATAAGACCTTGGAAAGGCACTCCAATAAGAACTTGCTTATAACAAACTTGAGTTAGTCTAAGAGATATACCTTGAAGAAAATCTGGTATATTTGAAGGACTCAGCAACCACTACATGACAACTTGGTGCCCATTGGCTAGTGATTCAAGATGAATCCCTCACTTTTAAGCTGAAAAACGAACAACCCTCACAATAACTACCCTGACTACAAGAGTCACCCCTGCAAGAATTCAAGATAAGATGGAAATATATCCCCCCATATTCTATGGATATACTACTGAAGAGTCAATCCTGATCTTCATTGAAGACTTTGAACAATTCACTGCTGTACAAGCCCTTAGTGTGGATGTACAATTGGCCCTTCTATCAGTCAGCCTCAGAGGACCTACTAGAGACAAGTTCAATATAGCCACTATTGCCAATAATGGTGCAGCCAAACTTACCAACATGAAGGCCTTCCTCAGAACAATATACTATATTGAAGAAATCAAGCAAGCTCTCAAGGATCAACTCAATACTATCTGCCAGGGACTTAGTGAAGATCCCAACTCATTCTATATCTGAATCTGCCACCAGATTGTCTTGGCTGACTATGATGATGCCCTCAAGGAACAAATAGCAGACTCAACCTTTCTCAAAGGAGTTCACCCTGAAATTGCCCTAGCAATCTGGTCTACCCCAGCTGTACTGACCCTTGATCAGAAAGTAGTCTTTGCACAGAGATATTGGACTGCCAGACACCCTGCTGAACACTTAATGAAGAAAATAACTGGCATCAAGATGGAGCCATCAAAGCCAACTAGTATTATATCTGCTACAGTTGTAAACAGATAACCAACCCCACCTACCCCCAAGGCAGCCAAAGCTGACCCAGTGGAAGAACTCACCAAGCAGTTCACTGAGATGACTGCACATCTTGGTGATGTTGTTAGAGAAGTCCAAAGTATCAACAGGAGACCAGTGCAGAGATTTGCAGCTGCTACAGAAGAACACAATATCACATACTTCAGATGTGAAGAAGAAGGCCACTATGCAAAGAATTGCATGACTGAAATGAGATGCAAGGCCCAATCAAGCAATGCTAGCAGAACTAGAGAACAAACTAATGCAGTAGTCGTTGAGGAAATTGGTGACACTGATGATGAAGAATACTATGAAGAGCTCGAATTCTACCCTGCTACTGAAGATACCAGAACCCAGTCTAAGCCCTATGACAGGAAGAGCAAGAGCAAGCCAGTTGGAAGACCAAAGAAGACCCCAGCTGTCACTATTCAAAGCAAGACCCAACCTGAGGAGATTGATCAAGATATGGAGTTAGATGAAGCTGTCTGCCAAATTATTGAAGGTACTACTCTAGTCTCAGGAGAAAGTGAGAGCAAGAAGAAACAGAAGCTATACAAGACCAAGATCTATCAGTATAATATCTACAAGGACCTCAAGGAACAGAAGGTCAATGCTACTTTTGGACAACTAGCTGAAGTCCCTGTCTTCAGACAGCAGTTGAGAGTAGGACTTGCAACTACTGTCAAGAATCAAGAGTACAAGATTGTAGAAGCTCACAATGTATAGGAAGAATCTGAAAACTCAGATGAAGAATCCGAAGACCAGTGCAAGACATCAGCCTATACCCCATGTCAGATTGAAGACTGTATCTTTGATTCCATCATTGATACTGGTGCTGGAGGATGCCTCATGAGTAAGAAGGCAATTGACTGCCTAGGTTGGGACATTAAATAGTCTACCAAGATGGTCTATGTTACAGCAGATGGTATATAAGCTACCCCCCTTGGCAAAATCCGAGAAGTCCCCATCAAGATAGGAGGAGCTACCATCTCAGTAGATGTGATTGATACAAGCACCATCAACTATGACATCCTCATTGGCAACCAATGGCTTCACAAGGCCAAGGCCATCATTGACCTCAATGCCCAGAAGATACAGATCAACTACAGAGAAAGAAAGGTATGAGTCTCTATCAATGTCCACAAAGGAGTTCTACTAGACATGGAGGAAGGAGATAAAGAGGACACAGAGGTCTTCATACACTCAGTGAACAAGAACAAGAATAAGACACCCAAGCTCACAGATGAGCAGTGGTACAACAAGATCATTGATAGCTATGCCCCTCAAGGAAGATGCCCCCATGGTACTAGGATGTACTGCTCTGAACACCTGAATAACTACTGGTCCTGTATCAGTAAAGTCAGGAAAATCTGCCAACAGAAATACAAGTAAGAAGCTGCTAAAGCAAAAAAGAAAGCCAAAGAAGATGACCAGCCCCCAGAGCTTCAAGCTGACAGTGATGATGAGGAGGAATAAGAATCAGACATCACTCTCAAGGTTAAGAAGTTTCACTCTAAAGCTAAGATCTCAGAATACAAGACTGAAGGAGCCATAGGAATGGACCTTGCCAGTATTCAAGATGCTATCCTTGAACCACAGACCACTACCCTACTTGGCACTGGAATTAGAGTCAAGCTGCCAGAAAACTATGTCAGAATTATCAAGACCAGGAGCAGCCTGGCCAAAAGTGAAATCTCAGTTGAAGGAGGAGTAATTGACCCTGATTACACTGGCAAGATCTTTCTCATAGTCAGGAATCACAACTCCACCACTCCATTTGAAGTTAAGAAGTATGACAGGATTGGCCAGATACTGATCCATGAAATCAAGAAGCCCAAGATCATAGAAGCTATCAAACTCATCAAGACCAAGAGAGGAGAACAAGACATTGGATCTACTAGAAGAGGAGCCTATGCTGCCACTAAGATTACTGAACTTGAGTATAAGAAAGACAAGGACCAGAACAAACACACATATACTATTGAAGAAAACTTCCCTCTGGAAGAACAACTTCTTAAGATCCTGTATCAGAATGAAGGAGTACTTGCTACAAACTTCAGGGATATCTACAATCAAGAACCCAAGTACTACCACAAAGTTGACACTAGTGATACCAAGCCCATCTACTAGAAAGTCAGACTCATACCACCTGCCTATAGAGAATGGCTGTGAGCAGAACTCAAGGAAATGGAAGAAGCCAGAATCATCAAGCAAGCTATCAGCCCCTGGGCCTCACTCATTGTCCTTGCCCCAAAGAAAGGAAACAAGCCTGGAGAGTTTGTTCCAAGACTCTGCATTGACTACAGGAAGCTCAATGCCATCACCAAGAAGAATAGACAGCTCTTGCCAAATATTCAAGAAATCCTTACCACTCTTAGAAGTGAAGCCAAATACTACACCACCTTAGATCTATTCTCAGGCTTCCATCAGATTGGTCTCACTTAAGATACTAGTGAGAAATCAGCCTTCATCATACCTGATGCCACCTATATCTATCTGCAAATGTCATTTGGAATGTGCAATACTCCAGCAAGTTTCCAGTGAATGATGAACAGAGTCTTCAGCAATGAGATTGGAAAATGGCTCTTTGTCTATGTTGATGATGTGATCATCTTCAGTAATACTGCACAGGAACATATCAATCACATACAGCTAGTCCTCAAGAAGCTCAAGGAGTATGGCCTTTACATCAAGCCCAAGAAATGCAAGTTTGCAGCTCAGGAAATTGCCTACCTAGGACACCTCATCAACCAGACTGGAATCCACACAGACCCCATGAAGATTGAGGCTGTTGTAGCCTACCCAAGACCCAGAACAACCACAGAAGCCATGCAATCCTTGGACTGGCCAGCTATTACAGAAGGTTCATCAAAGGATACTCTAACATTGCAGCACCTATCTATGAGCTACTGAAGAAGGAAACCAAATTTGAATGGACCAAGGAATGCTAAGAAACCTTCAATGAACTCAAGACCAGGTTGACCCAAGCACCTATCCTCAGAAGACCAGATTGGAACCTAGAATTCATCCTGCAGACAGATGCAAGTACTATAGGACTTGGAGCAGTCCTAGCTCAGAAGAAAGATAGATATGAATATGTCATCTCCTATGCAAGCTGAGGTATCTGCAGAGCAGAACAGAACTATGAGTCATATAAGCTCAAATGCTTAGCAGTAGTCTGGGCAGTAGACAAGTTCCACTACTACCTAGCTGGGAAATACTTCACTATTCAAACAGACCATTCCACTCTTGCCTGGCTATTCCACACTCTGAACCCCAAAGGAATATATACCAGATAGATCTACAGGCTGCAAGAGTATAACTATACTGTAAAGCACCACTCAGAAAGAACCAACACCAATACTGATGCACTCTTAAGGATACCCTGAAACACCCCCATCAACACTATTCAACATGAATAAGGAGCTATACTACAGATTAATCAGCTATCTTGGGCAGTGGAAGATGCCTAACTACCTCAAACCCTGGACAATTACCATCATCAACCAGACTTGGAAACAGTTTGAATTAGAAAATACTATACTCAGAAAAGGAGGAAAGCTAGTAATACCTGAATACAAGAAGTATCAAGTAATGAAGGAAGTATATGAGCAAGGACACCAAGGAGGAACCAACACATACAACAAGGTAAGAAGAACTATGTGCACCTCTTTCACCAGTACCATTCGGGTGACACAAGACTCTGACAACACTTTCGACAATGTCTTCAAGCATTGGTGATATCAAGATGGCGAGCAACAAGCATTCTGGTGAGTGTACTGGGCAGGGGGGCCCCAGTGCCTTTGACTGGCAATATGTGGGGGGGGGTTGAGGTGCTGGTCTTGGCATGCCAAGCACCTCGGTAAGGGGACATGGAGCCAGAGGGGGGGGCAGAGGAGGAGCAAAGCAACATGGGGGAGAGAGGATGTCCTTTGCAGATAAGGTCAGGATGGGGAAACAGACGACTGGACTGGATGGCTGGCTGGAGCTAGGGAAGGCGGCTGCTTCCTCAAGTGGCAAGGAGGCCTCCCCACTGGGGGGTCAGCATAGTGGGGCTGGAGGTGTAGTGGCTGGGGCAGTGACTGTTGATGGTGGTGTGACGGGCAATCTGGAAAAAAATCCAGATGTGACAGTTGATGGGGGACCTGGACAGGGGAGTGGCGTAAGACCCGGAGATCTGGCTGATGGTGTGACGGGCCTAGTGGCGGCCCCGTTACTCAAAAAATCTCGTTCGGAATTCGCTGTCACATTGTGCTTCTGGGGCTTGGCGGTGATGGCAAAGATGGTGCTGGGGCTGCTGGCAAGTGAGGTGAAAGGAGCAGCCTCAGTCAAGTTTTTGAAGAAGTTGGAGGCAGTTGAGGTGGGGTTTGAAGAGGAGGGTCTGCTGCTGGAGGTAGTGGAGAAGGGCATGGTAATTGGAGGGATTTCGGTACCGATGGTAAGATATATGCATTGGGATCTCCGAGTGGTTCATCTGGTGATTGCGGATTTGCCAACGGTGAAGAAGGAGGAGGCAAAGAGACTGGTCACAGATGGGGTGAAGGAGTATGGTGAGGTGGTCGACATTGGGTTCAGGGTGTGGGAGGGGACTGAGCTCAGGACAGGCGATGTGGACATCTGGCTGCGGTTGTTTGGGACAGAGAATACAGGGAAGGCTAGAGATTGGCCAGTGGCACTGAAGTGGGGCCCAGTGGAGTGCAAGGTTTCGAGAGTGAAAGGGTCCGAGGAAGAGGAGGAGAACCTGCTGGAGGCACTTGAGGATCTTGCTGGGACAGTAGAGAGGAGGCGAAGGGCTTAGATGGCTTACGAGGCCAGGATGGTAGTAGAGGTGATCGAGAGCAAGAAGGTGCAAATGGATAAGGTGCTTTGGGAGAAGGCAAAGGGGAGACAGCTGCAGAAGGATTTGTTGGCCAGTTTGGAGGGGGGTAAAAAGGCCGGGGCTGTAGAGGAGGGCACCGGTGCGAGTGCTAGCATCTGGGCGGAGGAGGGGCAGCAAGGGGGAAAGGCGAAGGAGAGTGGGGGACAGAGGTCAGAGGAGGCTGCAGCAGACACGGTGATGGTGGTAGATAATTTGGTCCAGTATGGTGTTCCTGAGGTGGGAGAGGGGGAGCTGGAGGATGTGTCGGAGGATGGTTGGGATGAGTCTGTGCGAACTGAGGAGAGGAAGGAAGGGGAGGAAGAGTTGGTGCAGGAGGCAGAGGTAGTTGGAGGGGAGAAGTGGCTATTGAGGGTGCTGCAGAATGTCGCAGCTGAGGAACTGGGTGAGATCGACTTCCAGGTGATCAGTGAGGAATTCTGGGAGAGAGTGCTGTGAGGGGAGGAGGTTGTGAGGAAGTTGAGGGATGAGATGATGGCAGCACTTCTGGAGGCAGAGAAGTATGAGGTCACAGAGGCAAGGGAGGTGACACTCTTGAGCATTGCTAATGAAAGGGCAGCTTATCTGTGGGGGCCGAGGAAGGGACTGGAAAAGTGACAGGTGGTGTGCGAGGAGCATCAGGCAACCATGGAGATGGTGGATGGTGAGGACTGTGTGGAATTATTGGCAGCTCTAAATGAACAACAAAATGTGGAAGCTGAGATTGCGGCAGAACAGAACCTGGATCTGGCTGGAGAGGAAGTGAGCATGGAATTGTAGATGTAGAGATTTCAATATTTTATATAATTCGCTATAAATAGTACAACCAACATTTTTTCTATGAACGTCAATGGGCTTAGGGAGACTAGGAGGCGACATATGATTTTTGGATGGCTGAAGAAACTGGAGGCCAATATCTTCTTACTTCAGGATGTATGGTGTGAGGGGGAGGAAGATAGACTGGAATGGACTAGAGAGTGGGGTGGGGAGGCAGTTTGGCAGGGTAAAGTGGGAATTCTGATTAGGAAGGGGAAAGGGGACATTGTAGACACTGGACATTAGGGTAGTAGATTGGTGTGGGGGATGTGGCAGAGGCCTGGATGGAACTCAATTGTGGTGGGATCTTGTTATTGCCCGGCTGAGAGGGGGACCCGAGTGGCATGGATTGGAGATTTGTGGGACTCTGGGCTCTTGGTTGAGACTGGGTTGGACTGTCTGGGGGGTGATTTTAATATGGTACGGGAGAGTAGACTGGATAGAACTGATGGGGGACGGGGTATGGCAGGAAGGAGTGGGGGATTGGAGGAATGGG
>RBNI01005781.1:0-12138 GCA_003990745.1 Jimgerdemannia flammicorona
CCCTCGCCCCCGTCCTCACCCCCATCCTCACCCCCATCCTCACCCCTCTCCCTCTTCACGCACACCTCACATAAACACCCTCCCATCCTCTCCTCGCATCTCCACCATACTGCCACTCCACCCCGTCCACATACTACCGCGACAGCCACGATTCCCAACCACCATGCGCCGGAATTAAACCACACGCCGCTCCACACCCCGCCATACAATCCCATGATCTCGACGCACCCATGCACACGCCAACCCCACACCGCCACCACCGCCGCCCGCACGACCCACCACTCTCCAATTAACTTCCTAGGCCTATTCTCCCCACTGATATCCGCTTCCGCACCAGCCTCACACCGCGACGCTAGCACAATACCACCTCCGCCCGCCGCCCCAACCGCGAACCACACGACCCACATCGCCAGACCCGCGGCAATCTCGAAGCAGGCGTTGAGCCACGTGTCAGCGAGGGGGACCCAATTACGAGCGATGCGTACGCCGTACCAGTATATCCATCCGAACCCTTCTTCTGGACCGGCAGAGGGGACGAGGTGCGCGCCGAGCCATGGCAATGTTAGGAGCCAGATGGCGCGAGCGTAGAGTACAAACCAGATGCGCGGGGATGAGTGGGCGAGGCGGAAGAAGCGGAGGCGCCAAAGAGTGGTGTGGAGGCGGAGGAGGGTTGTGAGGGAAAAGGGACGGGCATGGTGGCGGAGGTCGAGGCGGTGGATGTGGGCTGTTAGGGCAATGAGATGCGAGTGGAGGCGGGAGGTGTGGGTGAGGTAGAGGACGTGGAGCTTCGGAAGGAGGAGGAGGAGGAAGGTGATGATGAAGAGGGTGATGGAGACGAGTTTGGGCTGTTTGGGGGGGGGGGGGGATTTGTGATTTGGAAAGGCATCATGAGTTCCTGCTGAGATACGAACGCGTAGACACCAATACCACCACAAAAAGCCATTCACTTACCAGCACAGTCATATCGCTTAGAATCAACAACTCGCCGACTCCTCCACCGATCGCACTCCTCCCCCCATCGACCCTAAATACGACCTCCTCGGCTCTCCCAATCTTCCCCTCCCCATCCACGACCTCGACCACCAACCGATGCTCTCTCCCATCGTCATATACGCTCGGATCCCAGGCTGCCGTCCACAGCGGTACATACCCCTCACCGATTTGGCCCGCCTTCCCACGCCCACTATACATCACTTCCCCCGTATGCACAACGTTATCGATCCAGATCGTCACTTTCGCACCCCCCTCAGGCGTATCCGTGAACACAAGCAATCGGATATGCGTGCTCCGTCGGATCCGACGCACGGGCTCTCGAGAGGGTATAACAAACCGCGCGTCCTTTGGGTTCGTGACGAGGACGACAGGCGGTGAGGGAATGCGTGAGGGAAGGAGGGGTGTAAGCGGGGATGGTGGAAAGATATTAAGAGGGCCGTCGGACCAAGGAAGTTGAGGGAGGGGCAGGGGGAGATCGACGAAGGAGATGAGGTCGTAATCGACAGCCATAATGCGGTAGGTGGCGTGGAACTTCATGTCGGCGAGCTCGAGCTCCAGAAAGCCGGTGCGGGGATGGTAGGCTTTTAGGGTCTCGCCGAGGCCTGCGGTAGTAGTGCGAAGATGGTGAGGGTTAGCATGTGGGTTGTGGTAAGGAGCGGTGCGAGCGTCGGGGTTATGGGGTGCATAGATACATGCCATGTAGAAGCTTGTGGAGGTGGCCGCATGCGTAGACACTGAAGTATTGTGATAGGTCTCTGAAGCCGTGACCTTGACTAGAGCGACCAAAGTAGAGTGTTGTCGTTGGGTAGTGTGCGAACTAGATGATGGCAGCTCTTGTTCGGTTATACTCTGATCACAAAGAAATTTTATAAAGAAGCGAAGCGAATTGAAATCGATTAAAATAATCAACATACTACAAAAGTGTGGTTGCTTCCAGGTGGCTTAACGAGCTCCTCCTCAAACCGATCCATGTCCTTGCTCGTTAGGTAGCCGAAAAAGTTAAATGGGCGGGCGGGTCCTCGTTTTGGGCTGTTTTGACATGAGGTCCAGAAAACTCGACAGCTATCCTTGGACCAACACCAAATCCACATCCAAAACCCCGCTGTAGCTCTCTTAGACGTATCATCAGTACTCACCATGCGTCCAGCCCGATAAATTTATACCTCCCGAAAGCCCTTTCGACCTGGAACCCAAACACCCTTCCGCCCTCTCCAGCCGACACACCATACTCTCGGTAGAAGTTCCGCTCAGACTGCCATCCCGGTACGTCGAAGCAATCGTGGTTTCCCCTGAGATCGTGCCATAGTCCGGGACGATCGAGTACGCCGGTTTCCTGGAGAGCGGCGCGGTAGGCGGCCCATTCGGAAGACTGCTGCTGAGAGACGTGGTGGCGATCATCCATAGCGTCGGTTAGATCACCGGTCAGGAAGACAAACGAAGGGGAGAGCTGCGGGAGGACGGTGCGGAGGAAATGGAGGAAGTGCGTGGCACCGCCAACGGGGGCGTAGCGCGAGATGTGGAGGTCGGAGATCTGGAGGGAGTACGTCAAGCGAGACGATTAATGGGCTTTTTAATGTGCAAAGGATGTAGTCCAATTGCTTCTCACGCACTCGCCAATAAGTCACCTGTACAAAGTAGAACAAGTTATCCGGTTTGTCCCCCATCACCAAATGCTCCTCTTCCTCGCGATAAGTTACAGAAGTTTGGTACGGGCTCTGGGTAGTTTTTTCGGGATATAAGGCTGCTGTCGCTGCAGTGTTGAGGTGAATGGCACGCCATATTGCCAAAGCTGTCAGCAGCAGCAGGAGGAAGAGGTCTGCTGGCCAGCGCGGCGACATATTCAAGCGTCGTAGAGTGTGGACGTAGTGACATTACCAAACCATAGAGGGGCAAATCACGGGATCTGAGCTAGGCCACAGGTGGATAAAGCAGCGTGAAACAATAGTATATCAGTCCTTGTCTTCTAGCAGTAATATTTACCATGTTGCGTGACATTCGCATGTCCACCTATTTTTGGTATTCTGGACTGAAGAAAAGTGTTGGGTTTTTAATCGTAAATGAAGCCGAGTTTTGAAATCCGAGTTCCCTTTACGATTGCGGAATGCACTCAAAGGGGTCGATGGATCGAGGGGCCTGTGCGGAAGATTATATGTCAAAAACTATACATGCTAAATAAAAGGGGAGCTTTGATAGTGCCAACTCAATCATACATGGCTTTGGCATTCAATAATAATAGGATTGACGTCAAAACGTATCGCCATAAAGAGGCCAACGAACGCCATTTCACATATATAAACCATGCGCGACAATCCCTAATCACCACAACCCTACTCATCATGCCGAACTTTTTCATCCT
Organism: Jimgerdemannia flammicorona; assembly: GCA_003990745.1. Classification (NCBI taxonomy): domain Eukaryota; kingdom Fungi; phylum Mucoromycota; class Endogonomycetes; order Endogonales; family Endogonaceae; genus Jimgerdemannia; species Jimgerdemannia flammicorona. The sequence goes on from RBNI01005781.1 coordinate 3,350, forward strand.
TCTCCTGACCATTCCTCTCCTCGCCATCGTTGCCGGGTCTCCTATCACCCTCGAAATCCCCGCCGACGTGAATTACCTGTCGGACTCATCATCTGTTAATGTGAGCCCGGCGTACTCGTCCTGCGCGACGGTGACGGTGACAGTGACGGTGACGGCCATGCCTCCCCATGTATGCAGCCCCACGGTATTCTCCGAGAACACCGTGACGCCAGCCGGATCGAGCAACGACCATGACGGCGATGGCGACGGCCTTACGACGATCGTTGAGTTCACGAGCCCTATGCCGATCGGATCGGGCAACTATAACAGCGATGGCGACGGTAAAATATCCAGCTCTACGGAGTCGAGCGACGACTGTGACGATGATGGCGACGATGAAGTGTTCAGCCCCACGACGACGGTTGGGTCCGATAAGGATGACAGCGACAACGACAGTAACGTTAGCTGGAGCGAGTTCATCAGTGCTCTTAAGGCTTTCGAGAATAGCTTACCCAAAAGCAAGATCATCGAAATGATTTCGGCTTCCATACCAACTGCGTCGGATGACAACGACGCTGACGAAGGCGACATTGACTACGACATTTACGAAGGCGACATTGACAACGACTATGACGACGTTAGCGACTGGCTCTATCATCTCCAGGCCAATGACCGCGACAAGCGGTATAAGAAGTACCAGCACACGTTCAGCAATCCCAGTAAGCCATATAAGCACACCTACAATAACCCGAGCATGTACTCCACGTCGGCGGAGTGGATCCACGCGGGTCCTGGTGACTGGCTCGACTATGTAAAGGCCATCGTCGGTAAGCGCGACGGTGATGAGGAGATGGCCGAAGCTGCGCATGACGACGAACCCACCTGCGGATTTTATGAGTCTGAGCCTAAGCCGATGGAAAACGGCGGCGATAAGTGTTTGCTGAGAACAAGGGTGCCATAGGATGGGTATGGTGACAACTAGAGAACGTTTTTGGAGTGGCGATGGATGCGATTTTGGCCGAAGCATGCGTTGGGTTGGGACCATTCGTCGATAATATTTTACGACGCAAATGTGCTCTTGTCACAAGACGTTAATCCCAATAAATAAGTAGAGGGGGGGAGGGGGGGGGGCGCTGAATATGTTCCATATTTCCATTCTTTGGCTCGATTGCATATCTCCCGTTGTTTAAAAACAAACATGTTTTGTACCAAACCATTTCTACTGATGGATATTGGCGTTGCTAGCGTTTGCATGGCAATCAAGGGAAACATTGAAAATTTAATTCAGTGATCCTCGAGACGGTGATGGGACTCAACGAACGAATTTTCCCTGCATCATATCATTGGAATTTAATATATTTTATGCCGCGCTGTCATATGATTCGAACCCAGATATTTACACTTAGATTATTTTCATAGTATTCTTCAGAAAGGCGTTGGTGGCTATTTTATTAAGATTATTCAAGAAAATAGGGAGTTTATTATATTTACAAAACTATGTGATCTTCCTATTTACAACTCTCCGATCATATTACAAATTCCATGGTGCAACACATCCAGAACGATCCAACCCGATCGAATACATGTGATGAAAGATTATTAAAAGGCGCCACGATTATCGTATTGAACATGACCGCGATTGCGATGCATTTCGTGTCGATCGAGATGGTCGGGTCTGAATTTGCGACGCGGGTGGCGAGTGTGGGGCGCTGGAGTTGTGCTTCTCAACGGAGGATCCAGACGTCGTAGACGCGCCCGAGCGGTGCGAGTCACGGTCACGGGTGAGCGGTGTTGCGGTAGGTTGGTGTCGCGGTAGGGTTTGGAAGGGGAGAGTTACTGATTCAAACGGATTCTGCCGATTTGGATGCTTGATCATCGACGTGTCATGAAGTCTTCGCCACAAAGCTGGGATTGTATTACATTGAGCACCTCCCGCGGCAAAAAAGATCGGGAAGGAGTTATATCCGAAACTCTACCACGTTCGGATCCGACTTTCCGTCGTGCGGTTCGGTGACCCGAGCTTTTGCTGTGTTATGATGCCGTGAGCAGTTACATGTAATTATATATCGAAACCTAATAGGCCTAGGCCCGTGGACTCGCATCCGAAATGCTCTCTCGTAGGTTTGACAAGAGATCGGAATTTGTCATTGTTTTCATTGTTTACTTCAACCTTTGCCCGTGATTTAAGGGTCGAACCAAAAAGACTCCTCCGAAGATATATATGTATGTTCGAAATGAAGGGCCCAATTACCTCTCGCGACTGTTGGTCCAGGGTGATTGAGTGATCCTTTATTTTGACAGCTCAATCCATTGCAACCTTGGCGGTTCAAAAGCTCAATTGTGTGACACAAAGCCGACGATTCAGAGCAGGAGCCCCATGAAACCGAGAAAACTAGGACTACGAAAAGCCTCCGAATCGCCGCCTTCCGCCATGTTTTGGGCACTGACCCCCTCGATTCTGACACCTGCCACGGGATAGGTGGCTTAGTGGGAAAGGGTCGAGGATTACTGATCTTCTATAAAAGGTGGCCAGATCAGTACGATATGGACTTATATCCTTTTCCACACCGTCTAAAATAATGTCCATCCACCACCTCGTCGATGTTGCCAAGTCATTCATGACAAAAGTCCAGAGGTATGCTGCTTTCGATGCATGCCATAGGGGAGTCGGTCGACACCGCATCCATTTAATTAAATATTTTTCCCAATTTCTCCGAAACACAGCGAGCTCGACTCCGAGGCCCACAAGACCCTCCGTTCCTACCCAGGCAACGCCTCTAAGGCGAGCACCGACGATACCGCCATCCACGGTATCCAGCACCCCTCCTCGACCGGCGTGATCTACGTCATGGATCGCGCTATGGATAATGGCTTTACCTACAACGACAAGACCTGGTAAGGTGTTTGGCAATTTGACAGAGAAACTGCGCGGAGGATTTTCGCACAACATCATTGACCCCGAACATACATTGCCGATCCGCCAGGGGCAACTTCGGTCAGGGCGCACCAGAAGGTGAGACGTCGATTACGTTCCGTCCACATTTGTGTTTCACTAACCATTTATGGTAATTCGCGATCATAGTGGGCCACATTGACGGATGCATGGACAAACCGACCCACATCGAGGTCCCTGTGGACTCGTACGAGTACGCCCCCGTCGCGGGCATCAAGCCGCTCCGCACGGCCATCGCCAATCTCTACAACACTCTATACCGGAAGGGTATGAAGTCGCAGTACACGTGGGAGAATGTGAGTAAAGGGTTGTTTTCGAAAGGTTGGATGATCACAGGGACAGTGGTCTTACAAATTTGGTTTTGGTGATGCTTGATTGAGAGACGACAAGCTAATGCATTTTCTTGCCTCCGCCTCCGTTCTAGGTCTGCGTTACTCCTGGTGGTCGCGCAGGATTGACACGCGTGGCGGCCGCCATCGGGCACGTCCATGTCGGCTACTTCCTTCCGGAGGTAGGCACTTATAATTAGCCTTACAACTATTGTTTCATGCTTTTCGCACTTTTCAATAGCAACCTCAGAGTACAATGGCATCGCCTAACTACACAATTATTATCCATCTTTCCCAGTACACCGCCTACGAGCAAATGCTTTCTGTCTTCAAGAAATTCGTCCCTATTCCGACGACCCTTGACGAGGAGAACAGGTACCACATCGACCCGGCGACGATCCGTAAGGAGATTTCGAATCGCGGTCTGGGCCTCATCGTGGCGTCGAACCCACGCAACCCGACGGGCCAGGTGATTGAGGACGGCGAGTTGAGGCAGTTGGTACACATTGCGAAGGAGAGGCGCACCACTCTGGTGATGGACGAGTTCTACTCAGCGTATATTTACTCGCATGAACAAGAGAAGAACGGAAGGTGCGTGAGCATCACCGAGTTTGTTGATGGTAAGTTGATTGATGGGGTTGCATTATAATGAGCTACTTTGTCAGGTGGCTGTGGAACTGCATAGACTGAGAGAAAACATCTTAGCTCGATTGTCGCACTGAATTATTCGATTGACCCTCATATTGCCTCACTTCCCTTAACACTCTTCCTCACCTCAGATGTGGATAAAGATCCGATCATCATTATTGACGGCCTGACCAAGAACTTCCGCCTTCCCGGCTGGCGCATCTGCTGGGTGGTAGGACCCAAGAGCGTTGTGTCGTCAATGCAATCGGCGGGCTCGTTCCTGGAGGGTGGTGCGAATCACCCACTTCAACTTGCGGCAATTCCATTGTTGGACCCAGCCAAGTACATAATCGAGGCGGCGGCGCTGCAGAAGCACTTCCGCGCCAAGCGCGACTTCGTTCTCAAGAGACTCGAAGAGATTGGGTTTAACATCCGCGTCAAACCAGACGCTACTTTCTATGTCTGGCTCGACCTCAAAGAGTTGAACCACCCAGTTGATGTCGGGCTTATTTTCTTTGAGGAATGTTTGAAGGAGAAAGTGTAGGTGTTTCGCGGGGTTTTTGTTCTGTGAGAGGGCAAATTGTAGAGTTATATCGGCAAGAAGAAATGGGGTTTCGAATGGAAGGTTGATCAGTGATTTTTCGCAGATATGTGTCTTCCAACATGGCATTACTAATCGCGTCCCTATTGCCTTTACAAACATTCACTGATACATCGACTGCAGTATTCTCGGTAAGCATAGCTTTCGGTACCTTTCTCTCGTCATAGTTTATATGGGGCGCGCTCTAATTCTTCATGTTCTTTTCCCTTGCCAGTACCCGGCATCTTCTTCGACATCAACGTAAGTATCCCGTGCTCCATGTTGAGTTGTAGCGATAGCCTATTGTCTCCTGCTCATCCTAACCGTTATCACAACACTCTGCTCGCATGCATCCCAACCCTATTATCAGCCCTCTCACCGCCGCGAGCTCTTTGAATCCCCTTGCCACCACTTTGTCCGTCTCTCCTTTGGTCCGCCGATGGATGAGCTCATCCGCGGCTTGGACGGCATCGAGAGGGTCGTCAAGAAATTCGGGTTCAGGGAGACGGCGTAGGCAGACGTTACGCGTCCGAGAGCGTGCGTGGATGTATGGGGTTAGTTGGTAGGGTGATAATCAGAGTGCGGTTATTTCCTCGCATTTTTGTCATGTTGGTCGAATAAGCAAATAGTGTGTATACCTTTTTATAGGCGGATTGTATTTTGTCAATCTCAATTTTGCTTCAAAGTTCACACGGGAATGAAAAGGGCATGATGGTCATGTAAAATGCTTTGTTACTCGGGCTCACTATGCTCACTACGTTTGAAGCCATATCATGCACAATCTCGGCGGGAAGTCGTCGCAGAGGAAGGTTGTGGTTGTTGGAATACAATCATGTACAAAGTCATCAAAGAGTTGTACTAATTTTTAATTTCGGTGGCACACAAGTCGGGGCTCAGGGACCGATATGCATTCTGCTAACATCTTGGCCGGCTGAGCGTGAACCGCTCTACTTGATTGTCATTTTGAAGCTGACGTGACTCGCGTAAATATGCTTGTGTGCATTGCACAGTACTGTCGGGTACTCGCCGGCAATCCCAATATCCAAGATTTTCCACGACGCCTCACCGTCTCATCGACATCGCCGCCGCGAACCATCCGCCGCGATCTGCACGTCTAGAAGTGGTCAGATCTGTTAGGCAGGTTCGTTGAGTCCTTCAAGCAAGAACGAAACCGTTTTTGTAAACGTTACTTTTGTTGAAAGATCCGGCAGTGTACAACAATTATGAGAAGCTCCGCATGCCCCTCCTCCTGGGCTGATAACTGAATATATAGTTCATGATCGCGCGCCCCAATCTCCGACAGTTCTCAGCCATGTTGACCACGGTGTAGTTATCGAAGCTAAACCTGCAAGTTCATATCTTTGAGCTCGCGTATCGCGATTACCGCTCAAGGTAACAAAAACGAGCAAGGATCTGGCGTAGGTGTCGAAGACGCTGCGCGAAGTGATGGTCGCGGAGAAGTCGTCGAGCAGGTAGATTTGAAACTGGGGAGTTAGGGAGGAAATTTTGGTGGAACGAAATGATAAACAGATGTTGTCGACTACTTGAGGATTGACCTTTCGACCTTGCCTTCAATCTAGTTGAACCTCTTACATCGAATAATTGGCCTAATTGATACGTCGGTTGTTTACTTTCTCAACTAGATGGTTAAGACATATTTAGAAAAAAGAAAAAAAAAAAAGTGGTTTCAATCGTCTCAGTGCTTAACTTTCAATGAACTCAATTCGATGGCCATGTATTCGGTGGAGTATGAGTGAGGAATAGAGGGCGAATGCTTATATCCTTTTCTTGAGTAGGCCGCTTGGCTTTTGTGCACAAAGTACAGGCAGGAGGAAGGTATTGTGCGAAGATTCGGCGTTAACCAAAAGCTCAGTACGCTTTTGGCAGTCTTTCTCGGCCGCCTGGGTGCCTACTACAAACCGTTTGTCAAAGACGGCAGTGGTGCGATAAAGTGGGGTTGTTGTAATGAGAATCTGGATTGTCTCGTCGACAATTCAAACGTTAGCCACAATGATGTCATGAGTATCGCGTTGCAAACCTCGCACTCAAACGTAAATGGCATGGTGGATTATTTTATCGGCGACAACTATTTGTGAAAAGGGCACAAAGATGAACAATGATGCATTATTCAACCACTATCTGACAGATTGGCGGGCTCGGGTGGAGAGCGAGCAGAACAGTCCAAAAATAGGGACTACGCCACCGCCCTTGATTTCCTGACTCGCTCTCGTGCCGCGACAGCGTCTTGACAGGGTCTTCCCAAATTCGTCTGCATTGCAAGGCTGCAAGGTTCAACAGTTACTGCTATGATGAAAAACGCGTCAGATAAACCTGAGTACTGGCGAGCTCCACGTACGGGTAAACCTCCTCCCCCTTGGGGGTTCCTCAATTATCCCAACGCGCCCAATCCAATGTCATATGACACGGTGTACCGCGTCTATGGAACTTACGTTAGATGCAAAGTAAGCAGGTCGCATTTGGACGTGTGTGGCTGTGTTATTCGCCAAAAGGGCTTGGAAGAATGGAGGTTCGCGTTGCGTCCGCGTGTAAATACGTAAACACGACAACATAAAGGAGGATTCAAATCATGCCATATCTTGAAGCTATCGTGCTTTTTACTCCAACCGTTCACGACCCCCACAAATCACTACGTATTGCAGGATGGCTCAACGACGATCCTTCCCGGCCCAAATCCTCCTCCTCCTAATGGCCCTGACAACGGAAACCCTAACCCAACCTACGCCCTCCATGTCGACCACCCCCATGTCGACAACCCTCGCTTCGACAACCCCCACGTCGACAACCTCCACGTCGATAACTGTGGGTTCGGGGACCGACACAGCGGCAATCGTGGGTATCACTGTGGGGGTGGTTGTCACGCTTGTCATCATTGGGTTGTTCGTATGGCTCCACAAGCACTACTTCGACACAACCATGAAATCCGAGATGGCCCAAATGCGTGAAAAGGACGGGCTCTTGGTCGTCGAGGCCGGCCTGGACCCCGCGACCAGGTCAGTTCCTGCGGCCGAGTCGGTCCCCGCGGCCGGGTCGTCCCCCACGGCCGGGTCGTCCCCCGCGGCCGGGTCATCCTCCGCGGCTGGGTCGGTCCCGGCGGCCAGTTCGGAACCCGCGGAGAGGTTGCATTCAATCGATATCTCTGGGACTGGAGGCCTTAGCGATGCGTATGGTGATATAGGGTACTGAGATTAGGGTGCTGGACGCTAGATCATAGGCGGGGTTATCGTTCGTCATACCCTTTGTATATACAAGTTGGTTCGTCTCGACCATTTTATGCTGCGACATTGTACTTTTGCATAGCATGGTCTAACTCGGGGCCGCTGTGAAATACTGGTAATCCCGTAACATGACCCTATGTAACCCACTGTTGCATTTCGAAGTAGTGCTATGAGCTTGGAAGATGGGATGTAGGCATTGATGCGCTCTACGCTATACAATGGAACTCACGGAAATTAAATTGGTGGTTTTTGTAGGAGGAAAGCTCGGTCGTATAGACCATCACGTGGAACCACACTCCGGCAATAAGAACCATACCGCAGTCATGCAATTGCAGCTCAGATTTGCTTAGATCGATACATCCTGGTCACCGCGATCATAGCTCAGATTCTTCTCGGTGCAGACGAAAACATTGGCAAACGGAGATCTACGGTATAAAAAAGCCGAACGACGAAAGACGACGAAAACTCTATGATTCGTACCACTTGGACAAAAATTTATATTTGTAATGACTTGTTCATATACAAATAAAAAGTAAAACTTTGATCTCCATACTACATCGACCTATCCATACGATTCACACGACTGTGCGAGCGGGTGGCTAAGGTTCATGTCCCACGATCCGCCAAGCCACCCATACCAACCATGACCCTCGTACTCCTGGACCGCGTCTGGGCCGACCTCACGCCGCGCACCGACGGCGATATGCGGTACACGGAGGCGCATGCCGGGTGGCTCCACCACGTTCGCGAACGGTACGCGGAGCCGCAGAGGCGGTACCACACTGAGGAGCACGTTGAGCGGTTGCTGAATTTGTGTGCGGAGTTTAAGAGGAGGTTGAACAGAATGAAGGTTATGAATCTAGCAATCGTTTTTCATGAGTGAGCATGAGTCGCGGTTCTGTGAAGGGTGTTCTGATAGGCGATGAGATGGCTATCTGATGGTACGAGTGTGATTCTGTCGTTTGTGTAGCATCGTTTATGATCCTGAGCGGTCGGATAACGAGGAGAGGAGCATTGATCTGTTTAAAGAATATGCATCGAGTGTCAAACTGGTGAGTTTTTTTTTTTTTTTTTTTTTTTTTTTT
>RBNI01005782.1:0-12138 GCA_003990745.1 Jimgerdemannia flammicorona
CTCCCCCCCACCCTCTCTTAATGAAAGACCACTTTATCAAATACCATCTCCATCTGTCCACCACTCTGTTCACAGATCCCTTCTACCAGATAATAATGTTGCCTACCCTGGGGACCCCAACCAACCCACTACCCAATCAGCAAATTACCCAATAACTCCTCTCACCTTAACAACTTTTTCTGTAAACCCATCTGTTGCCCTTTCTCAAAAACAAAAAGCCAATATCCAGCCAACTCTATCTATACTGCTAAAATCTACTCTATAGTAAGTCAACCATTGCTGACACCTCCCACTAATTGAGATTTCAAATCCTCCCAATGATCTCTCTCTTTATCTGACCTCCTCTTCACACCTAGCTGGTTCCCTACTACTATTCAAAAGTCTCCCAGAACCTCACACTCTTCCAGCCAATATTCTGGTATTTGCATAAATTTCTCAACTTGTCTTATATTAAAACACTCTTTACAATCTAATTGGCCACCCTCCACCAGATAACCAGCATGGAAATTTAACATGATATTTCTCCAAAGCATCTACCACTATACCACCCAGAACTTGGGAGGAAGCCACCTCCACACCTCAGCACTTCATGACCAGACTCCTGCTCAGTCCCACTCCTTGCCAATCCTCACTGCCTGCCAACCACTTGGCCAAAGATCCTGACCAAGTCTCTGCTAATACTCCACTCCATCACCAATGTCAAACTTAGCAAGTAGAATACCCCTCAGAAGTAATCTGTCCCATTGCTATATAGCTGGACCCCACTGCACCTCTTCTTTATTGCCTTGCCAGTACAGGTCTATCCAGTATACTCCATCCACCACTCCCTACCAGAAACCCTTATACTGTAGCCATCAGCTTCCATTCAGACCCACTAGAGAGAACAAATCCCCTGAGGACTCCTGAGGAGAGAATCTCATCTCCTACACCTTCTGCAACAGTGGCACCCAACTTCCTCTCTGTAGTTCAATAACTCTTTTCAACCACCAAGTATGCAGACAGTATAGCTACTTAGAGAAATCCACAAGGCCTAGTCCTCCTCTAACCACCAGTAATGTAAGAGTATCCCAACTGATCTGGGACCTCCTTTCTGCCCAAATCCAATCTCTCACCAGTTTTGTCAGCCTCTTCACCACTCAAGCTGGAAAGTCTAGATAATAGACAATATACTATAGCTTGGGAAACCAGTAGACATTCAGAATTGACACCCTCCCTGCCAGAGAGATATGGCAACCCCCCCATCTAGCTTGGCTTTTGCAAGATACTCTTTATATCTCTTTAATAAATCCCAGGCCTCTTCTTCTTTATGAGCTTTAAATTACAAGTATTGACAGATATTATATAAATTAGTTCAGAGACTTATAATTTGAATTTTTGGGGTCAGCTAATGTTATAATTTGTAGAAGATATTATATTTAAGTATACACAAAGTATTATCTTCTCCCAGACTAGTTAGAAAGTTCTAGTGAATAAACTTGTAGCTCATTTCTGCTAGCAGAAAGATAATAGTTTGGGTCACATAGTTGATATTCTTTATTGGGCTAGACAAGCCATGGACTTTGACATAGTTTAAGAGAAAATTTTTCACTACTATAGCTACATCTTTATCAATAACCATCTTGGTTTTCACTGTAGCATTCTTTTTATATTACTGTAGACTCATGATAGAAGACTATTTTTCAGCAGATGATCTTGTATATTCTAAAAATGAGCTTGACCAATTTCTAGTATATTCAAATAAGTTTTCTGATAAAGAGATATATTGTGATCTCAACAGTATAGTGTTCTTTTATTAATGTGAGTTTTCTTCTTAAGACAATGACTAATACTTATGGATCCACCATCCATGGCCTTAAGCTGGGCCATCAAAAAGATATCTTATTCTAACTTGGAAAGAGTTTAAAAGGCTTTATACATCCCAGCAAACACTTTCTTGAGAACCTTGAATGAATAACCACAACTATAGCCAAGTTCTAAAAAATAGAGTGTCTTCTTATATTCAGTTAGAATTTTGTCATTTATATATATATTTTATGTTCAGTTTGTCTGGTTTTGTAAAATTTCTTCTATACAGCATACTAAAGAATACATAGGACTATCCCTATATATCTTACTCTTTATATTTTCGTTTTTTCCTTGATTCATCAGATGTTTCTGGTAATTCTTGCTTCTTAGAATTCAATTCCAATTGACTTCATTCAGAATTATCTTAATAAGTAGTATTTATGTTTCTAATAGAACTGACATCTAATCATTGGTAAATTTCATAGGTAATTCTCTCTTTATCTAAATATTCTTGAATAGCTTTGGTGTCAGATACTTTGAAGATATACAGGGCAATTTTCTCACCTTGTTCTTGTTTCAAAATACTTCTGATGGTGCTGTAATTTTTCGGTTCCATAGTGGATTTGATGTAAACTAGTTTCATATTTATATATTTATATAGGGATAATCCTATGTGTTAAAATGTTAATCCCGATAGTCGCTATGCAATATGATATTACTATAGACCACTTAGAACTACTACATGACCCAAAGCTTCTATTTAAACTGAATATACAGTTAACAAAAGTAGAAATTACAGAAATTACGCAAAGAAAGAAAAATTCTATCGTCAAGCAACTGGTTAAAGAATTGCACATCTCAGACAGTCAACGGCTGATCGTCAATCTGCTGGATATTGCCGTTCACATCCTTCCAGCGGGCACTCATCCGCACGGTTGTAAAATCCTTGTTGTGCCAGAAGTGCACCATGTTAATACCTTTGTTTAGCTCATTATCGGACTGCCAATATGGATGCGTAAGGTATTCATCTTCACGAGTGAAGTGGATGACCCATGCCTCTCCTGCTTGGAGAAGTTCCTTATTGTGATGGGCCTTCACAAAGAATATAAGTTTGCGTGCTTTTAGGATAAGGCCTTTGGGTGAAGAGGGATTTACTCAAGTACACTCTTTCAACGCGTTTGCCGTACTGTTAGAGTCCGTCCTAACTATTCGGGCCTTATAACGACTTATATGTTCTCAGAGTTCAAGTGAGTAAAAGATACTTCAAAAACCGAATTTATTGATGAGGAAAATGGGGGGGTATTTATACATTCAACAATTGATCGACACACTTCTTTCCAAAGTGCGCAATACCACATACTAAGCGGGACCCACATCGCTATGCGGCTCTCTATGGTATTGCGCGATTAGGCAGTGTCCCTGCCCGCCGATCCCTCTCGGTCGTCCGGCACTCGGCGCATCGCCGAGCTCGGTGAGGTCCCGACTCTACCCTCACGTTTTTGACAAAATTTTATTGGGATCGCCACATTATACATGGGCGTCTTGTCAAGTATCACTATTTAAAGAATCGTCAATATAAGGTTCTTGCAATAGCTTTTAAAACAATACTTTATCTTTAGCACAAAACTAAAAAATTCCATTATGTTAGGCCAACGTCTATCTCTTGTATCTATCACCATTCAACGCTTCGCGAGTCTCTCCTTCAGTCGTCAGAGTCACTCTCGAGAACATCTGCTTTTTTTTTAACTTTGTGGAGTGACACCTTTGTGGGCGCACGGGACGGTGTGGATGGAGTTTCTCGGATAGGTGCTTTCATCTTAGTGACAGGAGACCACATGCTCTCATTGCTCAGCGTATCTAGCGACACCTTCTGAGAGATTTCCCCCAAGAGATTAACGACAGCGCGTACACGTTGCTAAATGCAGATTGAGAAGGTTGCTTGAGTCATTTTTGCTACCGAAACTATACATTGTGTATGTTGACACAAATTTTCATACCTTCAGGGTCAAAAGGCGCATGACCACCTTGATAAGCTTGCCAAGCCCTTGAAACGTCTGCGGGAGTTCAAAGTGAAACAATTTGGAGAACTTGTACACCCCAGAACACGGGAGGTTCATCACGTAAACAGTTCCTTCAATGCCTTTATATGCGACGTCAAAGACGGTAGATTTTAGACTATGTTCTCATTGAAGAACGTTCGTCAGGATATGCACCCACCTGATGTCAACACTCCAAAAACCTCGAGGTCTGCAATCTTCTTCTTGTGTTGGCTGGGTAGGCTCGCATATAGATAGTCGATCTGATCTTTCAGTTCCCTCGCAAGCTTGTACCGATCTTGGAGGAATTTCGTTTGCCCTTCTAGGCTATCACACCTGCCAGACTCCAATGTGAGAATCTCTCCGGCCCAAGCGTCCCGCATCCGCACAGCGGCATCCATCTTCAATGAGTACTTTTTCTTCGTGCCAAGCTGGCGTTGCACATTCTTGCGGTATGCAACAGCCCGAGATCCTATTTCTCCTCTGAAAGAGACATGGTGAGCCAACGAGAAAGAAGGGTAACAGCATGCTTCAGATCTTAAATGCTGTCCTTACGGAACAATTTTTATATCGTCCATATCTAAGAACAATGAATCAATAAGCAAGCCATATATGTGCACTTGCAGGAATCCTTCCGAGTTGGTAGGATCAAGGAGAGGATTGTTGGAAAACTCGAAAAACTGAATACTTGATGGCAAAAGTAGTGACAACGCTGTTAGGATCAATTAGCTATTAAGATCAAATATGGAAATATAGATGCTTACAACTTTCGAAAAACCATGTGGACGTATTCGAGGTTGTAGTGTTTGGTGACGTCGTAGTTCGTGCAGAATGGTTTTGTCAATGCTTCACGAACTTCTGCTATAGTTGGCTAAAAAAAAAAGGTTATACATACATCACAGAAAAAAATAAAATAAAACAAAATAAAAAAACATTACCTTGTTTAACTGAAACAAATAATTCGACTCGGTGATCTGCACGCTCTTTTCACTTTTCTTCTTCTAGTATGACTCATGAGCAGTAACTAGCTCATCCCATGTACTTCGACCTTCGATTTGACAAATTCCGGCGCAGACTAAAGCGTCCTCGTCAAGCTCGAATATATGGCTACGCGCGAACCTAACAAGGTAGAAATTATTTAGTTGAAGTCACTGAGATGTAAAGCTAACATCAACTTACAAGTCGTGCTCATCTGCCTTGCTCCTATAACACGCGTGCCACGTTTTTGCCGCTTGGCAAAATCCATTCTTTCTCGATATTCAATTGAATTGTTGTAAGATCCGGTTGTGGAAGCAATACTTCGTTTTCAATGTCGCTGTCACTGTCCTCGAGTTCTTCGATCTCACGCTTAGATGACTCAGATGACGAAAGGAACGGGTTTGATAAAGCATCCTCTTGAACGTTGTTCGATTCGAGAGAGTAATCTTCTGCCGCATTTTGCAATGACACGCTCTTCAGCTTTTCCTAGATTACAACCAATCAAAAAAGGGAGGGTGTAAATATTCGAACCAAGATCCCGAGTACGTCATGAGTAGATGAAGGAAAGGTAATACACACCTTGCTGACCCGATCAGTTATGGCCATATTTCCCACCTCTTTCGAGTGTTTTTGCCAGAACTTGTTGACCATATCATTATTGCGCTGATATGGAAGTAACAAGAGTTATAAGTATATATTCATCATTGTGCTGTGGTTATGGTGATGACTGCTATTCAAATCATGCTCAACCGCGCATGGTATGATTGAGCCTAAAGGATCAAACCATAACACACTTCCCACTTCAGGCAAGGGCAAGCTGCAGGGTTGCCTTGTACGATGAAATCGCTCGAGACGTAGTCGCAGGGTGTGGTTAAGCACTCCGAACATAATGACAAGTGCATGCTGGATTAGGTCATTTCATAAGCCTGAACCACAGCACTCTTCTTCCCCATCCAGGTAGGTGCGTAGGCTACCCAAATAGTCGAGGCGTAGTCGCGGGGCGTAGCACATGTCCGTCTGCTGGAGTATACTTCAAGAGAAAAAACTGACCTTAAGAGAGGAACAGAGAGCTAACGCTTTCTGATGTCTAAAGCCGCCCTTTGGAAGATTCAATAAGACGGTCCAAATCGCTGGACAGAGTCTTGTGTGCGTATCGCGCCGTACAAGAGGGTACTTTCATAAGCATGTATAGGTCCCAGTCAATCACGTCACCCCAGAGACTGGGATCTCTTGCCCAATAGTCTGTTAAGAGAAAGAGAGCCATAAGTAATATTCCACTTTAGTTATAAGAAACCAAATAATATAATAAGTTTACCAGGATAGAAAAGACGATTTCTAAATTCTTCAGGCAAGCAAATTTTGGGAGGCATCCTGAGTGAGCAATGTTTAATAAACATGCGCAAGCAGGGAAGAATGTACCTGATGACTAAATTTTTGGGCGAGGGGTCTGTTCTTCCTGGGGTGGGGGTGACGTCACCAACAGTTCCTTTCGAGATAAAGCTGAGTTTTACAATTCACTGACATTAAAAATTACGTGTTCCATCACCCAATCACAGAATATTACATCCGTTCCATAGTGTATTATGGATGGACTATGTATATCACCAATGAGCCGGATTTTTTGCCGATAAAACAGTTCCATTCACTCATCCGTCTCGAGCTTAATTTGATGGCCACTTTGTAGCATATTTTCGACGGCATTACAAGCTTGATAATGTATTTTTGAGAATGATTTGGAGACATGGGCGGGTTGAATACGATGATGCAACAAATTGAGCTCTCGTAAAAGGTTTCTATTTAACTACCTATTAACAATGTTCACTTTGTCTGGTTTTTTTGCAGCATGCCCCATTTTAAGACCTTGGTCCGGAGCATATCCCCACTCAACATTTACCAGTGGTTTGTTGAGGTAGGATATAGACTCAAATTTCTATTTTGATATCAGTAACTAGCTCAAATATGTAATTATTAATAAATTGTATAGTAAATTCAAGATATGATAAGTTGATCAGATAGTAGTAGATAGTAACTTCAAGCTTCTGAAATTTAGAGATTAATAAAAGCTGTTACTAGATTTAATGAAATATGTAAAAAAGTGAAATTAAAGTGCTCTGGTCAATATTATTCCTTCAAATAATATATATATTTGATAAAATATAACTCTGTAACTATGTGGAGAGATATCTAATATATATATATATAATATTACAGAGCTTAAATATATATGTAATTGCAGAGAAATTAACTATTAAAAAGCTATTTTTACAAAGTAAAAATTCAAGATATAATGAGCTGATCAGATCTCATTAGTAGATGGTATTTTAAGCTAGAAATCTAGATATTACTTTTCTTATAAACATTTGTTTAAAATTATAGAGCAAAATATATTTGCTTAAATAACCAAATTCTCAGTCAGTCTATTGTAGAATATAATCAGTAATTTAATTGTTATAAAATAGAATGATTTTCTATTAACAAATATTTCTATATTATATAGCATATAGTTATAGAGTGGCTAATTAAAGAATATATCTATCAATGTCAAATATAGTATTAATATCTACATCATTCAAATTATCTAGTAGAATATCAGTTATTAGCAATTAATTAGATTTTGTATCTCTCAATATATACTAATTATCAATCAAAGACCAATATATAAGAGAATTATAAGTTTTATCAAATAAAGGATATGATATAGGAGAATGTGGTGATATTAAAACTAAAGATGAAATCTCATCTATATACAAATTATCTAAAGACTAAATTGCAAATATTGATGGAGATGAAGGTAGTAATATCATATAAGGATCAGTATTAGAGACTGATATCTCAGATATAGATTGCTATTCTGATAAGATATCAGTCAGCTCTTCAGTAATAGTATAGCTCTTCTCTTTCTCAATTATATGAAATGGAATTATAGATGAAAGTATAAGACTGTACATAGAGTAATAATATAATTCACTTAAAGATTTTTTTGTTTTTTAATACAATTAAGATGCAGCCATAAATTATAAGCATTATATTATACTATTATTCTGATATTATTATTAGATAAATAGATGTATTTGATCTCTAAATTGAATAATATTTAATCTATAATATAATATAATTTATAAGTTAATATTAATATAATAAAATAATTTAATATTATATAATAATGATATTATATCATTAATATTTTTCTTCTATTATTTATTAGTTATTTATGCTTACCTTAGCTTACTACTTTATTATGTTTTGAATTTTTTTTGTCTTTTTTTATCTATTTAGTCACTCTACCATATTTTACTATAAGTGGTTGTTTACTTTTGAATGATGTCTGATTTATAATATATTATAATTAGCCAATATATTAATATTGATAAATATTATATTATCATATTATAAATATCTTACTATTAATATTATTTTTTCTACTTTTTATTTCTCATTTATATTTACTATTTCAGTATACTATCTCATTTTGTTTTGAGTTTATTCTGTCTTCCTTTACTCTTTTCTTTGCTCTACTTTATTTTACCATATTATCTATTTCTCTCAATGATTTCTGAATAGTAGCCATAGTATGTAAAAGTCTCTATTTGAGAATAGAAAATATTTCTTTACCATTTGCTAGATGATTATAGATAGGTACAATTATAGCTGACATTTTGAAACTAGTATAAGATTATATATGTATTCTCAGTTTATATTAAAATTCAGTTAATAGACAGTAATTAGGCTATTGGGTAATTATTTAAGCCAATAATATATATATTATATAAAGATAGATTTGCTATATATATTTACTATTAGTTACTTAGTACTATTTAACCTTTATTCCTTAATGATAAATATATTAGTTTTGCTATTGATATATTAATGTTTAGTATATATTCTCTTTCATAAATATTTAATAATTAATATTTTATTATCAAATAATATTTGTAAATTTTAGTTTTGTATCTTTATATTTCAAAAATTATTTTAAATAATTAGAGCTATATATATCAAGTATAAATAATATCTATATATAATATATAAGATAGATTACTTCTATATATTTAAAACTATATAAGAGCAAATTATTATCAGAAATTAACAAGCTAATCTTAAAGCATTCTTTAATTTTAAATATTTGGGTTAGTATAAAAATATCATCTACTAATAAAACCTGATCAGTTTATATAGTTATGAATGCAATTCAAACTTCAGCAAAGTGGCCGAGAGCCACTTAACATTATGCAGAACAATCATGCAATTTCCCCTTGGCAGACTTAGTTTAGCTCATTTCATGCAGTTTCTTGTCCCTTTCTACACCAAAGATAACTTAGCTAGTGGTGTTTTAAAAATACGCCAACCATTAATGCGAGTTAGTAACAATATAATCGGTCCAGTGACTGAGTATTCATCGCATCTCAGCTAGTCAGGCATATACTATGCCAAGTTGTAATTAGTCGCTAGTATTTACAATCAGTTCGCGTACCACATTCACAATGCCCCCAATTTGTACTCGGTCTCATGGTCCTTTGGAACCAGCTATAGCCCTAAGACCGGTTGCCCCCCTAGCTCCCTTACATGAACCTCACTCCTCCCCCATTCCCAATCTATCTGGCCTACGTGCTTGTTGCAAAGAACAGCTAGTCACACTGTGTCATGAATATCATCTGCCAGTCAAAGGTCAAAAAGCCGCACTAGTTACACATCTCAACTTGCACCATCCAAGTCCCAACCCTCCACCTCAGCCGATTATTGGAGAGCAAGCTGAAGATGCCCTTATTGAATGCTTAATCCCCACTTTAGTTGGGCACCTTGCAACACATCTGTCCATCATACCGACGGGCCCCAACTTAATTACTCCGCCAGTATCAGGGCTACCAGTGGGCTTGTCACAGGCAATTCCTCTACCGGCCACTACTCCTCCCTCAGCCATGGCCCCCTTCATGCCACCACCTCCCATGACAAGGTTGACGTCGCAATCGCTGCCAAATCTGCAAAGTGGTGAGTCTTCCTCATCTCTCATTTCGGATGCTGTGCTTCGACGGAATTGGGTACTGCCTGACTTGCTGGCATCACTAGATGCAGGCAACTATCAGATTCTATCTGAATGGACCGGCAGTGCTCTTATTTCGTGATCAAGCAGCTGCAAAAAAGCAGATATACATATGCCCAACTGCGAGCTAGATCTACCACTGTGGCTCGAAGCCATCTTTAACATCCGAGGTGCTCTACTGGCTCTGGGTACCACCCGATCGACCTCGTATGTATCTCATGCTCCTCAACTTCTTGCCCATACAATCTTTATCGTTAAAGCGATAAATGATTGTTATGACTGGGTGGCACTTCAACGCTTCGACCATCAAGTTCGTACACTCAAGGCCTCCTTCCCTGACTTGGACATCGGCAATCCAGACATGGTTCGCCATATATTCGAGACAATCGTCAGCCAACCTTCCTCAGCACCCTTAGCATACCAACATCACTCTACGTTCTCCTATACTGGATCTCATGTGGCAGGAAGTTCATCAACTGCCCACCCAGCTGGCGGCCCAAAACCGGTTTCATCCACCAACCTCTTGTGCTTTCGATGTGGGGTGTGGGGACATGTCGTCAGCTCCTGCACCCAAACCCCACTCCAGCATCCTACTTTTCCATCCAAGCCAGATGATCCTATCTACCTAGATGGTGCAGCAAGCTCGATCTGTTATAACTTTAACGGCTCTGGTTACTCCTATCGAAACTGTGGTTGAGTGCACGTATGCCTCTTCTGCTATGGACCTCACACAGCCCCAGCTTGCTCTGCTCACCACGGCTAATCTCTCAATTCCCCCCACTTCTAGTCACCCAACCACCCCGTACCATATTAAGGAGTGGAAAAGGATACTGCATTCATATCCAAACCAATCACTCGTTCAGTATCACCTAACAGGTCTCTACCATAGTTATCAGCATAGAAATCACTCTCACCCTGAGCTTCGCATCAACCTCATATCCAACAACCTTACCTCTGCTTACCAGTACCAAGAAGTTCTCTCCACCAACATTCTCACCGAGCTAGCTGCAGATCGCTATCTTGGCCCATTTTTGTCTCTCTCCTCCATACCACCAGAATTCTGTCCCTTTCGCAATGCACCTCTCGGTGCTATTTCTAAGAAGCACTTGTCCAAATTTCGTACTATACAACATCTATCCTTTCCCTATAGGAGTTCAGTCAATGATGGAATCGATCCTGAGGAGTTCTCAATCTAGTACCAGTCCATTCAAACCGTCATTCTCCTTCTCCTCTCAGTTGGCTCTACTGTGCTCTTCTGGAAGGCTAATGTGGCTGACGCCTTCCGCACCATCTCAGTACACCGCTCCGATTGGGCTATGCAGGGTATCTACTGGCTTGGTCTTTTCTTCCTCGACATGTTCCTTTTTTTTTTTTTTTTTTTTTTTTTTTTTTTTTTTTTTTTTTTTTTTTTTATAGTCGCATGGACTCCTTTATTACGAGCTATCTAACACAATAACCACGAACCCCAATACACTACTAACACCATATAATATACATAAGTAGCATACTTTAGCCAACTCCTGCCTTCTATCTTATCCCATGATCATCTAACACTAGGTACCCCCAGCTCTGCTGGACAATGTCCTGTACCTTCTTCAGGGCCCCAGGTCGAAGTTGCTTCCCCTGATACCACTACCCCTGAACCACCTCCTGGAGAAGCCACCTCCACTGCTCCACCATTTCGCCGATTCCCATCCATGGGTCCTGTTCGAAAATCCACCACCAATGTACTGCCATCAAAACCCAGACCCCCAATACCCGTCCAAGGCCCCCCCATATATCACCGATCTCCCCTACCAGTTGGCGCTTGACCACCAGACTGATTGGATCCTCTGCCCTATGCCCCACTGGGCCCCAGTATCCCTCCAAACTCTGCCAAAACCCTTCCATGCCTGGGCAAGCCCCCAGGGCATGTTCAGGCGTCTGAACAACCCCGCCATCCACCTCATTACACCACTCACAATCCCGACAGCCATCAATCTCCATCCAGCCTGTCCGGTAGCTAGTGCTCCTAATGAGTCAATTTAATCCGGATTGGATTCGGATTGATTCGGATTGAATCCCATCCGGATCAACTCGGATGGGATTCGAATCCCATCCGGATGGATTCGAATCGGATTCAAATCGGATTCGAATCGGATTCGAATCAACCATTGTTTTGATTTCCAAATTAGACAATTAAATGTTTACATCAATAACTTGATGAATAATCATCCAAATTTGATGATCTTGGTGTCATTTGAAAGCCCTTAATAAGGCCTATCTAATGATACCAAGAACATTGAAATCCGATCATGCGTT
>RBNI01005783.1:0-12138 GCA_003990745.1 Jimgerdemannia flammicorona
AAAAAAAAAAAGAACCACTGCCAGGCCCATTACACCATCTGCCAAATCTCCTTGCCTTCTAAGTCTCAATTGCTCAGCCACACCATCAGTGGTCACATCTGGATTTTTTTCCAGATTAGCAGTCCCATCACCATTAGCTATCATATTCCCCCTAGCCACTACTCCCCTAGCTCCACTACCCTCACCACCAAGGGCTACTCCCCCATAAATAGCTGTCTTCTCCATCTCCTTGCCTTTCCTCAGCCAACCCTCCAGCCCAGTCACCTGCTACCTCCCCTTTATTGTCTCCACAAAGCTCGCCCTTCTAGACCCCTGTCTGCCACTGCTACCTCCTCCCCCTCCTTGTCCTCCTGCCAACAACCCCCTTATGTCTTCTCCCAGACCAGGACCTCTCTCTACCTGCTGCCAGTCAAATGTGCTAGGGCTGCCCTACCCAGTATGTACTCCAGATTGCTTGCTGTTTGCCATTTCCTTAGTATCTTTCTCCAATAAATAACTTAAAAGTGTATTGTAAAGTGTGTGTAACATGAATGGTAGCTGAGAAAGGTGGCATTCCAAATGTTAGCATGGATGCAGTTATAGATCTTGGTGGTCATGTTTGTGTATGTTTAGAAGTTGTAGTTGTTGTTTGTTTTGGTTCTGTTTTGATGTATCTTAATACTCAGTATATATGCATTTGGTCCTGATTGGTAAGATCCTGTTTGTGTAAGTCTTATATTCCATGACTTCATTTTGACTCAGCTTTGTACACTGTGACTTCAGTTTGACTCAGCTTTATAATCTTACAGATGATTTCCAGATTTGTTCAGAGGTCATATGTGATTTCAGTGGCTTGTTCAGAGGGTGATATATGATTATGGTAGCTTGGAGGTTGTGTGCTTATAGTTGCAGACTGCCTTCTGACAAATAATCAAGACTATACTCTGGAACAACTCTTTGCTATCACTACAGCCTATATCCACCGAGTTGTTATATTTTTCTGAGGATCTGCCAAAGAATAGTGGTGAACTCTTTCTAAAAAACCCCTCACATGAGATACCCAACTTGCAGTTGTTGCCCAAAACATAGCAAACAATACCCCCAGAATATGGAGCCCATCCTGCAGCCCCTGGACTGAAACAACTTATGATTGCTCAATACCACAGCAAAACCATGATTGCTGAATCCCAAGTAAAACTCTGCAACCTCAAATTTGATGTACATGGCAAGGAAGAATTCGAAACCTTCTATACAAAACTTGAGTCACTCCTGAACACTGTTGGCTTAGGATATATTGCCAATGATGAAGTACAAAATAGTACAAGAGCAGACCATCTATTTGATACACTACCTGAATAGCTTACTAGAAAAATCCGAGAACAAGGCTGCCTAGTTGGTTGTGACTACCAACAATAGTGTCTGGCAAGAATCAAGACTATGGTCAAGCAAATCCTAACAGCTGGACCAATTCTGCCCTGAAGACAATTCAACAACAAGGAAAAGACTTGAACTAAGAAAGAAGAACCCAAGTATGAAGCATCCCAAGCTCCCTCCATATTTACCTCTTGGATACCCAGAAATCATGAACCCACCTAGTCAAGTACCTTCAAGAAACTCACCAAAGGAGAAAGAAATGAACTTTGAAGAAGCAGAGCATACTTCTATTGCCAAAAGACAGGACACATGGCCAGTGCTTATCTTAACTGAAAATTCCAAATAGCAATATGAGCAACTGTTACTACTCTGCACCACCTCAATAACCTGACTATCAGAATACTAGACTTTGTCAAGTTAAGACAAACTGCTAAGGCCCCAACCAAAGGAAGTCAAAAGGTAGCTGGATATGATCTGTATGCAGCCAAAGAAGCTATAGTTTCCAACTGAGAAGTCAAGCAAGTCTATACAGAAATCAGTATCCAAATCTCTGAAGGACATGTTAGAAGAATATGCTGTCATAGTAGTCTAGTATTGAAAGAACTCTTAGTAGAAGGAGGAGTCATTGACGAAGATTATACAGGCAAAATTATTATCCTCATCCAAAACCATAGTTGAATATCTTTCAAGATCCCAATTGGTTTCTACATCGCCCAGATCCTATTTGAAAAAATTGAGTCAACTCTGATAGTCAAGGAAGTCCCTGAACTACTATCTACTATCTGAGGATCTAAAAGATTTAGCTTATCAAACAAGGCCTCAGCCCAACCTACTGTAAATAAAGAAGAATAATTCTATAAGAAAATTGAAGACAGATATGTACCTAGTGGCTAATGCCCCCATGGTATTTGAATATACTCTTCCTGAATAATCGATGATTGCTTCTCTTATGTCAATGAATTGGCTCAAAGAAGAACCAACAGAAGGAAAGCTCCTATAACTGAAATCACTACTATTAGATCAGACAAACTGCTTATATTTCAAGTTTTTGTCAATTGAGCACCTATCAAGATAATGATAGACAGTGGTGTCTCAGGCAACTTCATCAATGAAGAAACAGCCAATAGACTCAAGGTCTTTATATCTCCAGTACAATAAACTCAAGCAGTTGCCATAGCTAATAGAACCTCTCATGTCATTAGCAAGGAAGTCCACAACCTACCCTTCTGAATTGGTGACTACTGAGTACATGTTACTCTCTAGATTGTACCACTTCCTGACAATGAAATCATCCTTGGAACCCCATGGTTAAAATGAAAAAACCTCATGATTGATTGGGTAAACTATTCTCTGACCATCAAGAAAGAATACCACAACTTCAAACTGCAAGGTGAAAAGGACCCACTCAGCTCTAATGACCCTGGACCAAAGATCACTCACATCATAAGCTACAGCTTAAGAAATTGGCCAAGAAATGTCCTCTCTTTGCCATCTCCATCTACCCATCCAAAAGAGAACCTGAGAACTCTGAAAAAGACTTTTCCAAAGTTAACAGCCATGCTAGACCCCTACTCCAGAAAGTCCAAGATACATTTCTGAACTGAACTATAAAACCACCTGCATCTGTCATTATTAATGACCAAGAAGAATATAAAGTTGAACAAATCTTCAACTAATACAGCCACAAGAATCATCCAAATAGTACAACAATACTAGATTAAATTAAAAGGCCCCGATGAGGATATTGAAAGCTAAGAAGGAGAGAGTTGTAAGTGCACAACCTCCAAGCCACCAAAATCATATGTCATCCTCAGAACTAATTTGGAAACCACATGCAAGACTACAAAACAAGTTACTGAAGAGATCATCTGGTTATACAAAATACACCAGTAAGCATAAGAACCTACTGCCAAGATACAAGAATACCAGAAGAAGTACTATAACCATAAGACTGACTCTGAACCTCTATAACTAGTTTAGTATACTGTACTATTACAAAAGAAAACTGAAAGTACCAAAATCAAACCAAGATAAGAAGAATCCTATCTCATCCATCAAAAGATTCATGAACTGTACTTATCAACTCAAGATCAAGATATATTACAACTATATAAGACCTCATTACTTAGCAGAAGTAAAATACATTTGAACAACTCTGTTCACTCTATCTATATCACCTCTATTGGAGAGTGATGGATACTTCATCTGAACTCAAGAAAGCCAACATCATCAAAACCAATCTCAAGCTATCTATGTGACAGATATTACTACTAGAAATTGCCTCGGATTACAGAAAATATCATTTCTGAGAGATTTGAATCTCCAGCTGTGACATTGGAAGCTCTTGCCCTAGACA
The DNA here is from genome assembly GCA_003990745.1 of Jimgerdemannia flammicorona. Taxonomy (NCBI): domain Eukaryota; kingdom Fungi; phylum Mucoromycota; class Endogonomycetes; order Endogonales; family Endogonaceae; genus Jimgerdemannia; species Jimgerdemannia flammicorona. The sequence continues at coordinate 3,710 of RBNI01005783.1, forward strand.
AGAATGGCCAGTCCTCACAAATGTACCAGCAGACCAAAAAAAAAGAGAACCAAGATCTGTTATCCTTATACAACCACTGTCACCAAGGACAGCCTTAATCTTGTAAGAGATAGAAGTGATGACACCTTTGAAACTAATGATATCAGAAGTCAGAAAACTACTCAGACTTTGCCAGTGATAATATCATCAATAAGTGATGTTATCAAAGACTAACCAGATAGCATCTAAATCCATAAATAGCTTAGCAGTTATAGCATAGTTAGATTAGCCTTATACAATGTAACTGTGAACTAACTCAGTAGTCAGATGATCTCTTGACATATCAGATCACACTTATACTATGTGACTGTATTCTGACTCAGCAAGATACTAAGTACTATATCTATATCTAGTATAGTCCAGATAGCCCCTCACTAGTATAAATACCCTCTTCCCCAGATCTCAGAATCTCATCTGAATACTTTCCTACAATATCTCCTTACACAACTACTCCTAGTATAGCAATATTATGAATAGTGAATAAACCTATTTAATAATCCATAAACCACTCTTAAGTAAATCCACTCCCCATTAGGTCCCACTTCTAACTCTGTCATGAAATTTCCTAATTGGGTATTGTCTGCAGCAATATGCCAATTCAACTAAGCTGGTCTTAGTTTTTTAAACTTCCTGAAATACGGAAAATCCTAAATATCCAGAACTAGTCCAAAAAAGGACTTTGGTTGAGACATCAATCTGATCTTGAAATCAATAAGTATAGAGGATATACTCTATATGAAATTGATCTTGATCATAAGAAAACAGTCTTCCAGAATATCCAGAACTTCCAGAAAACCCTTCCAGAACTATGTAACAGTTACCCTAAAAAGTAAACCCTCTTATATCCAGTATCTGATCAAATAGAAAAGTTCAAGGACAAGTTATTCAGTATGAGCAATATCAGTATTACTATTAAGATTTGAGGGTCTACATTCAAATCAGAGTCAATCATTCTTAATCAAGAAGCTCATTGACCTACTGGAGTATTCAACAATGAAGAGAACTATATTATTATTAATAATTGTAAAGAGATAGTTGTGATGGTGATAAGGAATCTCTATAGTGACAAGCTTCATCACTATATCAATGAGATTTGCAAGAATTGTATCAAATACCAGATAGTGAGAAAGAGAGAGTATAAAAAGTAAAGAGGGGAGATTTGGACAGGAATTGAGTATATTACAACATTGGTAAAGGGTAGATTCCTTAGAGTTTTTCAAAAATTCTCTACATTTGTCTTCTTTTTTTTGATATTTTCTTTACTAATCTATTCTTGTTAAATTTTTAGAGATATATAAGATTCTGTTCTCTTATTGAACTTTAGAAGTACTGTTGAAGAATAAGCTATATGCAAGTATGATATAATCTGTACAGTAATGGTGGCCATAATCTGGAGCTCTTTGAGCAGATTGTTAGACTAAACAGCAGATTAGCTTAGTAGTACACTTGGTATAGCTGTATATATATTCTTAATATAATTTAGTATATTATATGAGGTAAGGAGCTTGACTTTTTTTTGGGTATAGCTTAAGAATTTCTGTTCCCTATATGTGAAAAGAAAGAATTTGACTAGATACTATCTATTTTAGCAAGTTTCTAAGCTGGGACTTCTAGGGCTTGATGAAGAGCAGGCATTCTTCAGCACTGTCTGGTAATATAAAGTCCTGGGCCAAGAGTTCACCCAACTATATACTTATGTTACATTGAAGTATATTAGGTATAATATTTCTCTACTCATATATATAGATAATAATATTACTCTGGTAATATTTTATATTTTAGAAAGGAAGGGCCCAACTTGAGAGAACAGTAGTAGTATCTGATACAATCTCATCTATAGTTTTAGAGTTCTGTTTGTAGCCAACATAGTCATTCTATTCTAACTATATGATCTCTATAGTACTGTTGTCTTTAAGAAGAGCTCAGATACTATAGTTATTATACTTATAATAGATAATAGACTCATCAAGACCTGAGATCAGTAGGTGGAGTAGTTTTGTAAGAATTAGATAGTCCGCATCTCTCTCCAGTACCTCTTGGGTTACACAACTTTTGGAAAGCAACTACAACATCGTTTTTGAAGAAAAGAGACTAGTAACATGGCAACCAACAGATAATCTGAGATATGTACTGGGTAGGGTGGCCCGAGTGCATTTGACAGGCAGCAAGTGGGGAGAGGCCCTGGCCTGGGGGGAGGTATGAGAGGGCTGCTGGCAGGTGGGCATGGAAGGGGAGGAGGCAGTAGTGGAGGACAGAGATCTGGGAGGGCGAGCTTTACTGAGATGGTGAAGGAGAGAAAGCAGACATCAGGGCTGGAGGATTGGTTGAAGAAAGGCAAGGAAATGGAGAAGGTGACAGTACATAGGGGAGTAGCCTTTAGTGGAGGGGGCAGTGAGACTGGAGGTGTAGTGGCTGGGGGGGGTGTGATGGCTGATGGAGACAGGACTGCTAATCTGGAAAAAAATCCAGATGTGACTGTGGATGGTGCAGCTGAGCAACTGGGGCTTGGGAGACAAGGAGATTTGGTAGATGGTGTGACAGGCCTGGCGGTGGCACTATTACTCAAGAAATCGATTTCGGCATTCACGGTGACACTGTGCTTCTGGGGCCTAGCAGTGACAGCGAAAATGGTATTGGGGCTGATTGCTAAGCAGGTGGCTGGAGCAGTATCCGTAAAGTTTTTGAAGAGACTGGAGGGAGTAGAGGTGGGCTTTGAGGAGGCTGAGCCATTGGAGGAAGCATTGAAGATTGGATTGATAGTTGGGGAGATGTGTGTACTGATGGCTCGATGTCTGAAATGGGACCCCAGAGTGGTCCAACTGTTGGTGAAAGGGGTGCCCACAGTGATGGCAATGGAGACAAGGAAGAGAGTTGAGGAGGTCATGGCAGAGTATAGAGAGGTAGTAGATATTAGATTTAGAGTCTGGGAGGGGACCTTGCTCAGGACTGAAGACATGGATGTGAGGATTCGGTTGGCAGGGAAGGAGGCAACTGGGAAGATAAGGGACTGGCCTTCTGGTATGGTCTGAGGGGTGATCATATGCAAGGTGACAAGGATGAAGGGGAGTGAGGAGGAGGAAGAGGACCTATTGGAAGTACTGGAAGAGCTGAGTAGTGTGGTGGAATGGTAGGCGAAGGCTTGGAGGGCCTTTGAGGAGGCAACATACTTGGAGGTGGTGGATGGGAAGTGGATTCGAGTGAGCAAGGAGCAGTGGGAATGAGATCAGGGACGTAAGAGGCAGAGAGAACTGCTGGCAAAGATGAAGAGTGGACCTCAGAAGGAGATGAACAGGATGGTGGACATGGAGGGGGCCAAAGTGAGTGTCTGGGCAGGCAAGGGAGGTGAGAGTGCTGGGAAGGGGACTGGTGGGAACCAGGAGATGACTGGCAAGGACCCATATACAGATGGTATGCTGGAGGTTTGGGATGAGACATGGGAGAATTCTCCAACCCCTACTCCTCTTATCAGGTGGGGCCCAGCTTCCCGAAACAGGGTGGGGGAGGATGTGCCAATACAGGGGGCCCAGAGAGTGCAATTTGGAGTTCTGGAGGCAGCGAATGGGAGACAAGTGGTGGCAGTTGGTGAGGAGGAACTGGTGGACATCCCAGAGGAGTGGGATGAGGCTGTGAGTGCTGGAGCTGATACCACAATGCTGGATGGTGGGAGACTGGCAACCTCTGGAGGAAAGGAGGTGGGGAACCTACTTTGGATGTGCAGGATAATGAACAACCTGGTGGCTGAGGAGCTAGGTGAGGTAGATTTGAGGGTAATAAGTGATGAGCATTGGATGAGGATCCTACAGGGAGAAGGGGTGGTGATGGCATTGAAGGTGGAAATCCTTGCAGTGTATCTGGAGGAGGAGAGCTATGAGGTAGATAAGGAGTGGGAGGCAGAGATGGCAGGAGTCACAGAAGAGAGGGCTGAATACTGCTGGACCAAGCATCATGAACTGCAGCTCTGGTAGGAAGCCTGCCTGGAGTACTGTGAGGAATTCGAGGAGAAGGCAGATGGGGAGATGAATGAGCTGTTGGCTGGACTGGAGGCTCAGAGGGCTGAAGAGGAGGAGGTGACCATGGAACATAATCTGGATTTGGCATAGGAGGAGATGAACATAGAGCAGTAGAGAAAGCTTGATAATACACTATTTTTTCACTATGAATAATACAATCAATATTTTTTCTTTGAATGTGAATGAGTTATGGGGCACTTATTGACATAAGAACATTTTTACTTGGTTGAAGGGATTGGAGGCTGATCTCTTCCTCTTGCAGGATGTCAGGTGTGAGGATGACTTGAATAGACTGGAATAGATGAAGGAGTGGGGAGGTGAGGCAGTCTGGAAGGGCAAGGTTGGGATTCTGGTGTGGAAAGGCAAAGGGGAGATAAGGGATATGCAGAGCTGAGGGGATAGATTGGTCTGGGGAGAGTGGATACACACAGGTTGGGAGCCAGTTACAGTGGGCTCCTGTTACTGCCCTGTGGTATGGGGTGAGTGTGTGAATTGGGTGAAGGGCCTACAGAAGAGTGGAATTCTTGCAGAGGTTGAGGTAGATATGCTTGGTGGGGACTTCAATATGGTCAGAGACATATTGAGGGACAGAACTGATGGAGGATGAGGAGCTGAGGATCGGAGTAGAGGACTGGCAGCATGGGAGGAAGTGGAAAGACTGAGTGCTCTGATGGATGTGGATAGAGAATGTTGGGGGGATAGGAAGGTGTACACACACTGGGCCGGGGGCCTGGGGACAAGGATTGATTGGATTCTGACAGCCAGCTGTTGGGGCTTGGATATTTGGAAGTCACTGGAGGTAGAATGATGTCCTTGATCAGATCATTGGGGGCTTTTAGGGCAGGGACATTTTGGGGAGAGTGGGGATGGGCCTGGACATTGACACCTTAATTCCTCCTTACTAGCTGATGAGATCCGGTGGAATGAGTGGGCTGAAGACATTCAACTGTGAGTGGAGTGCTGGAGGCAGGAAGGTGCCCCAGTTGGTATTCAGTGGATGAGGATAAAGGAGATGGCCAGGACCTTCTGGAGCAAGGCTGGTAAGGAGGCTGGGAGACAGAGGAGGCAGCAGGTATGGTGGGCTTCTTATAGACTAACTAGACTCTTGGAGGACTGGGCAAGACTGGTGATGGTGGAGGGAGAGGAGGACTGGAGAGTGATAAGGGTAAGAATAGAGGTGGTTGAACTACAATAGATGCTGTGGAATGAGAAAGAGGCAAGGGTCCAGGGTCTGGTGGTATGGCTTCGTTGGCAGGGGTTGGAGGAAGGGGAGTGGCCCTCAAAGTTTCTTACAAGAGCCCTTCAGGTGAGAAGGGTGCAACAAAGGTGGGAGGGAGTGCTTAATGCTGATGGTATATTGGTGCATGGGGTACAAGACATTCTTGGATTGTTAAAGGAGCATTGGAGTGGATTGTGGAGTGAGGAGGAGGGTGGGGCAGATACTGAGGACATTGACCGAGCATTGGAGGTTTGGCACCCTACACAAGCAGTTGGGCTGGGTGACTTAGTACTGCCAGTGCAAAAGGAGGAGATCTGCCAGGTTCTTGCTGCAACAACCTTGGGTACAGCACCTGGGAAGGATGGGCTGCCCTGGAACTTCTGAAAAAAGATGGTGGGAGTCCCAGGAGTACTGGGAGAGATGACGGTACTGTGTAATTGGATTATACAAACAGGGAGATGGGTGGGAGAACAGGATCTGGGGCTAGTAACATTGCTTTATAAGAACAAAGGAAGGCAAGAGGACTGGAAGAACTGGAGGCTGATTATGCTACTAGATATGGACAGAAAGTTGGTTACCAAGGTGGTGGTCGCAAGGTTGCAAAAGGTGACTCAGCAAGTCCTGGGTGATGAGCAGAGGGACTTTGTAGGAGGCCAGCTCATCAGGGATAGCACAGCATGGGTTCATGGAGTTATTGAAGAAGCATGAGCCAGTGGACTGGATGGACATCTGTCTGGTCTTTCTGGACCAGGAGAAGGCTTATGACTGAGTGCGATGGGTCTGGCTGGTGAAAGTTTTGGATAGGATTGGAGTCCTGCAACAGTTCAGAACAGCTATGGTCAGCCTACTGGAAGGAAGTAGGGCTGCACTCATATGTAATAGACACAGAGGGGTAGCGTTTCCCCTAGGTAGGGGGGTGCCTCAGGGGGACCCACTGTCCCCATTTTGTATGCTCTTTCTCTAGAGCCCTTCATGGACAGAATCAGGCAGAAGATAGTGGGGCTCTCTATCTTTAGCATTGAGTGGAAAGTAGGGGCTTTTACAGATGACATGGTGGTCAGCCTGGAATCAATTGCAGATGTTGAGAAGCTCAAAGAAACAGTAGAGTGGTATGAGGTGAACTCCGGGGCTAGGCTCAATTGGCATAAGTGTGAGACAATGGTATTAGGCAATGGTCTGGTGGGAGGGGAGATTATTGGTATCATTGTCCCTGCTGGCGAGGCAGTTCGGTACTTGGGTATTTATCTGTTAGTATATGGGTCAGTTCTGCCCTGACATTGATGGGAGCAGCAGGTTAGCATCTGGGAGGAGGCCCTGCGGAGTTGGGGGGGCTGCCAATTGTCCCTGGCAGGATGTGTTTCGATTCTGAATGTCTATTGGCTGCTGAAGGTGTGGTATCTGGCTTATCATTTGGACTTCCCTGCCTGGGTAGTGAAGAGATTGATGAAGCTGGCCAAGGGGTGGATCTGGGCTGGAAGGCAGAGTCAAATCAGCTGGGAGGTCTTATCCTTACCAGTGGTGAGTAGGAGACTGAGACTGGTTGACTTCTCTAAGAGGCTGCACTGCTTGAGAGTATGGTGGCTGAAGAGAGTGGTGGAGTTGAGAGGGGGTGGTTGGGTCCCCCTACTGCAGAAAGTCTGGGAGATGAGGTTCTCTCTGAGGGGTTTGACTGGTGATCTCCTAGTACTTGTGGGCCTTCAGAACACTGAACAATTGTGATTCAAAGGTTTCTGGTGGAGAGTGGCAGAAGAGGCATGCTGCATTGGAATTAGGTGGCAGGGAGATGAAGGGGAGGTAGCTTGGGACCCAGAGATGTGGTGATGGAACTGAGTGTTACTGAGTGGTATTCCCCTAATTGAGTTTGACATTGGTGATGGGATTGAATGCCAGTGGAGACCAGGTCAGAACCTGTAGCCTAGCAGTTGGCAAGAAGTAGGAATCAGTGAGAAGTGGAACTGGTATAGCATTTGGGTCTGGAGTGCTGAGGTGAGGAGGTGGCTGCTGCCAAAGTACTGAGTGGTCTGGTGGCATATGCTGAGGCAGAATGTCATGCTCAACTTCCACTCAGGTCACCTTATTGAGGGAGGTTGCTTCGACTATAAAGAGTGCTATAATGTAGGGCAGGAAGGAGAATATGTACAGATGCCTGAACATTGGCTAGGAGAGTATGAGATACTTGGTACCTTTTGGTAGAACATTGGAGATCATTTGGGGGGAGTGTGTCAGAGAGCTAGCATGCGGGGGCAATGGGAGGATTTAAGGGATAGATTGGAGGGGGGGGTGGGGAAGGAATGGCTGACATTAGGCTGGGTGTTGGCCATTTGGGTGGGGCTGGCCAGTCACTGGTTATATGTTTTTGAGGATGGGTGGAGACTTGGCTCCGAGGTCAGACTGCTGAGGTGGCATAGCCTTATGGAAGACACCCTGATGGGCTGGTAGCTTGGTTGGGGGTTGCAGGGGGGTTGAAGATATTGTTTGGTAGAGAAAATCTGTCAGCAGAGTGGGGAGAGAGTGGGTGTTGCAGGTGAGAAAGTGGTCTTTGTTCATATAGGTGGGGGGAGTGGCACACCCATGGGAATCAAGTAGTGGGAGGGTATACTGTAAAATTATTGATAGAAGGGTAATAAATGGCAGAGTCCAAGTGACTATAAAAAAAAAAAAAAAAAAAAAAAGGATTAGATAGTCTTTTGTGAAGATTAAGCAGGCAGTCAGATATCTCTTTTTGTAGTACTAGTTTAGCTTTTTGCCAGACTCTACTAGTCTCTTGGCTCTGCTTTATAGTGCTACTAGTATAGTACTATAGTACAGAGCCAGAGTACTTATAGGGCCAGGGTATCCATGGGGTCTAAATTTATATCAAAATCTGACTACTTGAAGCTACTTCTCACAGTAAGTCATTGGGCTGCAAATTTTGTATACTTTCTTTAACCCAGACTTCCTCACTAACTGGTAGCTTGGAGTTGCCTCTTGCTACTAGTAAAGGGCTGCAAATTCTATACATTCTCTCTACCAACTCTACTAGTCTTTGCTCCACTCAGACTGCTCAAGATAGCTCTCCTGTAGCTGATAAGGAGCTGCAAACTCTGGCATACTCTCTTGCCTACTACCTTGTACTCTGGGCTGAACTTTTTTTTTTTTTTTTTTTTTTTTTTTTTTTTTTT
>RBNI01005784.1:0-12137 GCA_003990745.1 Jimgerdemannia flammicorona
CCCCCCCCCTCATCTCTCTTTAACACAGAATATCATTTCCCGGTGGCTCATTGGCGACTGGCCCTCACGGAGGTTCGCTTAATTACGATTCTGACTATCTCTGTTTTCTTTTTTTAACAATCTGTATCACTTTCGGAGCCCTTATCAGGACGCCGGACGCATCGCGGTTTCACAGCCAATCAGATAAAGTCGCCTGCCTATTTCGCCTCGTCATGTTAACAATACGACGAAGCACGAGCTTGTAGAAATTTGCATATCCGAGCCCTTTCAAATTATAAGCCCAGAGTATACAAACTAGTTGCTTCGTAACTACGGAATGGTATGTGACAAGCAAACATTATAGATAGCCAGATGACATGCAAAACACCCAGCCTAGTTACCCCACATAGTTACCCCTTGTGCCACCACAACATAAATAGCTGACATACTAAATTAGGATAAATTTCATGGATACAGGGTCTGAGGGAACACCTGTGCCCTGAAGGAACACCTTTCCCCTGAAGGAATACTATCTTAAATTAGCCTTACTGTACATTTTATAATTTTCCACATAGCAATCAGCTAGCAATCACAACTGTATAAAATACCCCAGTGACAAGAGTAAATAGACCTCAGTCTGAAAAGTTAAAGAAAAACAAAAGCCTATTATCTGTCAAGAAGTTATGAGCTTTCTTTTTCACTCTGGTTTACTTTCTGATATAAAGAAGAAGTCTGTAATATTAGAAAAAGACTTTCATTTTGATATACTTATCAGATTAAGTCTGAATTTAAGAACTCTACCATTTTGAACTTGAAGTTCACCATTTCTTACCTCAGTTATTGAATTATATACACCTTTACAGTGAACTCATTCATGCAAATAAAGCAGTCAATTGATATAACTCAGTTAAGAGAAGTCTGCTGATTTTGAAGAATGTGAGAATTTTACCAATTTTGCTATATTATACAGAAACTGCATCAGTAATAAATCTGTATCATCTGAGAAGTCTGTCTATTCCACCTAATTAGGAAACTGCCTAAATTTATCTATATTATATGAACTAAAAAACTTTTACTTTTAGAATATAACTAAGAGCTCAAGTCAATCTATATAGTAGTCTCAGCCTTGTAATTTACCTCCATTGAGCAGCTACATTATATTTGGGGGCTCAACTGGGAAGATTTTTCAAATCTATGTAACTTTTAAGCTTATAAAAACTCTAAAACCAAACTAAATATATTTGATATAATACCAATCTCTGCTATTATAGAAGAATAAATCATCTGTAATATTTGCACAGAAAGAGAAGTAATTACCTCAAGACTTACCAACTATCCAGTATCAGAAGGATCCCAATCAAAGGTCAGTATAGCATAAAATCCTCAACTAGTACCAGCTTAATCACTAAGAGTTCAGCTTATAAATATTTCAGAAGTATCAGTAGACTTATTACTAAGAGATTTGACTCAGCTAGATAATATAAAAGACTCAGCTTGAACTTTGACAAACTTATACTAGAACTTAAAGATTATATTATCCAATTTCCATTTCTCTTAGAAGTCTAACCTATCTCATCTTTAGCTGAATCAGTAGATTCTCTAAGCTCAGTGTCTTTAAGAATACCAAGAGAAGTATAAGTACTTTAAAGAATAAGTATATATCCTTCAATCACCTCAACTTACAGTAGTTCAACCAGACTTAGTATATGTATTTATAATAAGTAAAACAGATTTAGAAACTGAAGAAAACTAGAAAATAGTGATAATGAAATAGTAGTACTATTAAAAAAAAAAAAAAAAAAAAAAAAAAAAAAAAAAAAAAAAAAAAAAAAAAAAAAAAAAAAAAAAAAAATAATAATAATAATATTACCATTACTTATATTTATAGAGTATCCAGAAGAATATCTAAGGAAATTTCTAGATGCTTATAAAGAAATCACATCTCTAAAAGACCTTACTTCTAGAAGATAAATGTAGTTTTCAAAGCACAACTAAGAGAGCAAGCTTAAGGAATATTAATCAAAATATTAAATAATCTGAACTTTAATCTAGAATGAGCCATAACTGAAATATACTATTATGTAGATAAAGCCATCTTCTACTGGCTTATAGAGAAGTATATAGAATAGAAAACATTTTACAAAGTCCAAGAATCCATTATGAGCTTATAGATGAATCTTAGAAATTTAATATATATTACAAATTATAATGCTATCAACTAAGATATCATTAGTCTAATGACCTTTATGAATAGTATCTCTTCCAATATTGCTCAATATGTCTACACCCTTATCATCAAGAAGTCTGATAAATAAGTAAATACTGCTCAAAGATACTTTCATATCAAGCAAGAAACTAATGAAATGATAATAAGAAAGAAGATAAAGAAGATCTCTTTATCCAGACCCTCTAAGGAATCCTCCAAGGAATCCTAATTGAAAAGGAGCCAGTAAAAAAATAGAGAAAAAATAAAATAAAATTCAAGACCTTATCTCTAAACTAGTCTAATTGGTTGACCAAATCAAAAAAAACTCACCATATATAATAATTAGAGCTATCTATAAGACAACATAGAGTATATACTACAAAAAATTCAAGACTATTTATCTAGAGACAATAGAAGCTACCAGCTATAAGAAAAAAGAAAATATCTACTCTGAGATAGAGCCAAGTCCAACACTTCTACTGTAGACAGTCTTGATACTATACAATAGGATGTAATATAAAAAAAAATACTAAAAAGACTCAAAGTTACCAAATCAAATGAATGTAACTCAGTATAAGAAGACTGAAGCCTACCTTGTAGAATACTTTAAAGAAAGTAGTCCTGAAGACTATAGTTATCCAGACCTATACTTAATCAAAATTATCTTTAAGAAGATAGTCTATCCTGCTGAGAAAAGAAAGACATTAGTAAGAAGGCCATCAAGAAGTATAAGTAAAAGAACCATTCAGAAAAAAGATAGAGAAGATGATCTTGGAAATTATAACTTATAGAAAAAATCTTCTATATAAATACATATAAAGAGAGGAGTAGGAAGAATAAAAGCTAATACTCTCAAAGCCTAAGAAGAAGTACATTCCCAAGACCATATCCTGAGATATCTACAATAAAGTCTGGTAAAAGATTCAATAAGATAAGATAGAAGTCCCTCTTCTTTAGTTCCTATAATTAACATCTACTGGAGTTTAAAATAAATTATTGAGAACTACCAGGTCTAGTACTAGCTATATCTTAATATCACAATAATAACTAGTCCCAACTATAATCCAGGCTACTGAAAGATATGTCAGTATATATCTATTGTGACGGTCAATCCGAATTAGTAATCTGAATCAGGGGGAATTAGACATTTGATCGCGGTATCTGAATCCAATTCCCAGTATAGTATAGCCTTATAGTTAGCCAAGTCTCCAATTTAGACAATGTCGAAATATCTTGACACTTGTGAAATTGATGACCCGATATAGTATAGCATTTAGACAATGTCGAAAAGTCTCAACACTTACTAAATGACTCATAAACTTAGCCGCATAACTTAGCTATCACATATGTAGCTAGCAAACCTGTATAAATAACCCAGTATCTTAGAGTGAATAAACCTCAGATCGAAATAGTTCAAAGCAAAGAGAAAGCAAAGGAACTAGTAAGCCTGCGGGCAGATACACTTCGAACTCACCCACCCCTGTATACTGAGGACTCCATGGAGTCAAAGAAGATCAAGAATTCAAGATACAGAATCTGACGTACTTACAAGGCTAAGTGTCCACTACATTACAACTTGGTGCCCATTGGCTGGTGATTCAAGACAAATCCCTCACTTTCAAGCTGAACAATGAACAACCACTACCACAAGAACTCACACAACACAATCAGACAAAATGGACATGAGACCACCTATATTCCACAGATATACTTCAGATGAATCAATCGTCACCTTCATAGATGATTTTGAGCAGTATGCTGCTGCTAGGATCTTAACTACAGCACAGCAAGTAGCCCTCATGCCCTACAGCCTATGAGGACCTGCAAGAGCAGTATTCACAGCTGTAACCCATGCAGGAAATGATGCCAATGCTATACTAAATGCACAGAAGACCTGGCTCCGGAATACCTATTACACAGATGAGATCAAGCAAGCCCTGAAGGACCAGCTCAATACAACATGTCAAGGAATGAGCGAGGACCCAAACACATTCTTCACAAGAATCCGATATCAGATAATCCTCACGGATTATGCTGATGCCATCCGAGACCAAGTAGCGGAGGCAACCTTCATGAAAGGAGTTCACCCAGAGATAGCCTTGGCCATCCACTCATCACCAGTAGTCCTGGATCTGGCACAAAAGGTCACCTATGCTCAGCGATATTGGATAGCCAGACATCCACAAGACCACACAATGGAAAGAGTGACTGGAGTTAGAATTGAAGCACCCAAGCCAACTAGTGTGATCCCTACCACTATGATCAATCGAAACACACCTCAGCCAAGAGCTACAGAACAACAGAGAAACAGCAATCTTATGGAGGAACTTACCAAGCAGTTTGCCGAAATGACTGCTCACCTTGGAGATGTGGTAAAGGAAATCAGAGGAAGAGATCGCTGCCCAATTCAGAAGTTTGCTGCCACCTCAGATAAGAAGAAAGGTACCTGCTATAGCTGTGGAGAAGAAGGCCACTACTCATATGAATGTATGAGTGAAACCAAGCGCAAGGCCCAGCCAAGCAATGCTACTACTAGAAATAAGGAGCAAGCCAACATCATCACCTTCGAGGAGATTGGAGATTCAGACAAGGAATAGGAGGCCTATCCTGCTCAGACCACTAAGAAGGATGTTTGCAAGAAACCCTACAAGAGACTACCAGGAAAACCCAAGAAGAACCCAGTGGAAAAGCAGATAGAAACAACCACAGAAAGCCAAGCTGAAGAAATGGATCAAGACATAGAGCTTAAGCAAGCAGTCCAAGATATCATCCGAGGAACCACTCCAGCAAGTGAAGGAGAAAAGGAGAAGAAGCTTCACAAGACCAAGACTTTCAAGTATGATATCTTCAAAGATCTCAGCCAACAAAAAGTCAATGCAACCTTCGGCCAGCTGGCAGAAATCCCCACATTCAGGCAGCAAATGAGATTTGGACTGGCAGAAACCACCAAGGAGTAAGGTTGGAAGATAACGGAGGCCAACAATGTCCAAGAAGACTCTGGAGAAGAAAGTGAAGACAACCACAAGACTTCTGCCTATGCAACATGCCAAATCGAAGACAGAATCTTTGAAGCCATCATAGATACAGGAGCAGGAGGATGTCTCCTCAGCAAGAAAGCAGTAGACCGCTTAGGATGGGAGATCGAAGAAGCAATCAAGCTGGTATTCGTCACAGCAGATGGCACAAGAGCCACCCCTCTGGGAAAGATCCGAGATGTTCCCATCAAGTTCGGAGGAGCAACCATTCTGGTTGATGTGATTGTAACCAATGCAACCAATTATGACATCCTCATCAGCAACCAGTGGCTTCACAAAGCCAGAGCAATAATCAATCTGAATGCTCAGAAGATGCAGATTGTCTACCAAGGACAAAAGATGTGAATTCCTATCAATGTTAACAAAGGAGTGCTCCCCAAGATGGAGGAAGAAGAAGGTGAGCAAGAGGAAGCCTACATGGTAACCATGCAGAAAAAGAAAAAGAAAGTCGGATGGATGAGTGAAGAGGAATGGTGCAAGAAGATTGAAGAAGGATATGCGCCACAAGGAGTCTGCCCCCATGGAATCAAGATGTACTGTATGGAGCATGTCAATGATTGCTACCAATGCACCAGTGGAATCAAGAAGATCCACTATGAAAGAAAACCGAAGGTTCTCGGAGAACAGGCCAGAAGAAACAAGGAAGAGGAGGAAGATGATGAACCACCAGCCCTCCTAGAAGACAGCGACGATGAAGAAGAGATCAAGGTCAAGATTCGGAAAATTCATCCTGATGCAGTTCTACCAGAATACAAGTCGGAAAATGCAGCCGGAATGGATATCACCACAGTAGAGGAATCTGTAATGGAGCCCCAGACAACCACCCTGCTCACAACTGGACTGGAGATGGCCATTCCAAAAAACCACGTTGGAATTCTCAAAACAAGAAGCAACCTAGCAAAAAGCGAAATCACCATTGAAGGAGGAGTCATTGATTCGGACTATACTGGGGAAATACTACTCATTGCTAAGAATCACAATCCTACCATTACATTCCTGGTCAAGAAGAAGGATCAGCTGGTGCAGATGCTGATCTTCCCAGTTCTACAACCAAAGATCATGGAAGTCAAGAAGTTGCAGGAAACAGAGAGAGGAAGGAAAGGATTCAGATCCACAGGAAGAGGAGTATTTGCCAGCATCAAAATCACCAAATTAGATCACAAGAAGGAGGAAACCACAACCAAGCACAGCTACACTATTGGGAATGAGTTTCCACTCAAGAAAGAACTCAAGAAGATACTCTATGAATTCGAGGATGTCCTCGCCACAGATTTCAAGGATATCAAAGGGAAGACCCCACACTACTACCATGATGTGGATATAGGAGACACCAAACCAATTTATCAGAAAGCAAGACCCATCCTGCCAGTCTACCATGAATGGCTCAGAGAAGAAATCAAGCAGATAGAAGAAGCCGGTATCATCAAAGAAGCCAGTAGTCCTTGGGCTTCACCAGTCGTACTAGCCCTGAAGAAAGGAAGCAAGCCAGGAGAATTCACACCAAGACTCTGTACCGATTATAGAAAGCTCAACTCGATTACCAAGAAGGATTGCCAACCACTACCCCTTATCAGCGATATCCTCGTAACTCTGGGAGACGAAGCACAGTACTACAGCACCTTGGACTTATACTCAGGATTCTATCAAATTGGTCTCACAGAAGCAGTGAGTGAGAAATCAGCTTTCATCACCCCAGACAGAACCTATGTCTACCTGCGAATGCCATTCGGAATGTGCAATGCACCAGCAAGCTTCCAGCGAATGATGAACAAAATCTTCTGCTATGACAGGGGAGATGGATGATGGTATATGTAGACGATGTAATCATCTACAGCAAGAGAGCTGAAGAACATCTGCAGCACATCCAGTAGATGATGGAAAGGTTGAGGAAGCATGGTCTTTACATCAAACTGAAGAAATGCAAGTTTGCGGAAATTGAGATCTCTTACCTTGGACATGTTATCAACCAAGATGGAACACATATGGACCCCCTCAAGATATAGGCAGTAGCAGCATATCCAAGACCCACTACAGTCACTGAAGCCCAAGCCTTCATGGGACTCGCCTCCTACTATCGCAGATTTATTTGAGGATTTTCCAACATTGCAGACCCAATTTACGAACTCAACAAGAAGGATATCAAGTTCCAATGGACTGGCAGGCAACAAAAAGCATTCGATGAACTCAAGGTCAGGCTGACCCAGGCAACCATCCTTAGAAGACCCGATTGGACTCAAGAATTTATCCTACAGACGGATGCAAGCACACAAGGACTTGGAGCAGTCCTGGCCCAGAAGAAGGACAAAGTAGAGTATCTCATCGCATACCTGAGCCGAGGAACCAGAGGAGCTGAAAAAGAATATGAATCCTACAAGTTGGAATGCCTCGCGGTCATCTGGGCTGTGGAAAAGTTCCACTACTACCTCGCTAGAAGACACTTCACTATCCAGACAGACCACTCAGCCCTCACCTGGCTACTGACCACCGGACAACCCAAAGGAATCTATGCCAGATGGATCATGAAGTTACAAGCCTATGATGTAACAATCGTACACTGCCCAGGAAGAACCAATACCAATGCAGATGCCCTCTCACGGATACTCCGAAACACCTCCAACCAGCAAATCAATCATGAATAAGGAACTCTACTATGGAATCATCACCTACCTGGGACAGCGAAAGATGCCCCAACATCTAGAAGAATGGACACAAACAATTATCAGCAGGACATGGAAACAATTCAAAACCGATGGAGAAACACTGAAGAAAGGAAAACTACTAGTCATACCCAATCACAAGAAGGAGTAAACAATGAAATCAATACACAAACTTGGCCATCTAGGAGGAGGAAAAAACACATACGACAAAGCAAGAAGAACAATGTGGTGGGCAGGAATAGAGGAAGATATCAGACAATTTGTCAAGACCTATGACAAATGCTAGAAACAAAAACAAGACCAATGAAATCAAGCCCCGGAATCAGCATACATAGAACCAGTACCATTCGCCCACATTGCAATGGATGTAATTGGTCCTCTACCCTTGACCTTGACTGGCAACCGATACATCATTGTCATTGTGGACCTCTTCACAAAATGGATAGAGGCAGGACCCCTCAAGGAAGCCAATGCACAGTCAATTGCTGATTTCCTTCACAAAGAAATCATCTGCCGATTCAAGACCCCAGTACAAGTTACCACAGACAGAGGAACAGAATTCGTGAATCAGTTCTTCGAGATTCTCTACAAGAAATATAAGATCCAGCATATTCGGACCACGGCATACCATCTCCAAGGAAACAGACAAGCAGAAAGGACCAACAAAACACTCAAGAATATTATCGCCAAGATCTGTGATAACTACGAAAATTGGGATCACTATCTGCCAATAGTATTATCTACTCTTCAGGATATTTGATCACAAAGCACCCACTTCACCCCTCGAGAAATACTGTTCGGAGAAGAAAGTTCTCAAGAAATCTTATCATCCAATGGAGATGCTGTCTGGAAATGCGTGGACACAGAGATACGGAAACTACACCAAATCAGGAAGAAGGCTGAAGATTACATCATTAAGGTGCAGACACTTCAACAGAACAATGCAGAAAAGACCCACAAGTCTTTGGAGATTATCAAGATAGGAGACAAAGTCCTGGTGTATCGGAATATGGTAGAAGCTTCATGGTCACGAAAACTGGAGCCCAAATGGGAAGGACCTTACCTGGTGCAAGATATAAAAGGGACTACCTTTTGGCTACAAAAAACTTCAGGCACAATCATCCCTACTACTATCCACCGAAACTGACTCAAGAAGTATCATGGCTAATAACCGAAGTACTGAAACAGCACTCAAGATCACTAGTGCTGCCCAAAGAGCCATTGAGAGACAGTGGCATACTACTGAACCCCCGACTATAGAAGAATGTTATAACAGTATCCAAAGTATTGTCCAGACTCATCTCTCTCGAATTTCGCACTTCAAGGCCTACCATCATAGAACGGAGTTCCAAGAGTACTTCAAGCTCAGACAGATACTTAACCAGAATGCAGAGATGACCAAAGAAGATTGGATTGTGGAATGTCAGCTCTCTTATTCACAGATCACCATTGCCAAGAGAATTCATAAATTGTTTCGAGATGACGAACCAGCACTAGCCCATATCCAAGGAATAACCCCTACAGACTTCGAGCAAGTTAGGTGATATCATTGGGAAACTGTGATGTAACAAATTGCACAGTACAAGACCATACAAACCATTGAAGCCTGGGAGTTTGAATGAATAGGATATTTCAGAGATGAATCACCTATTCAGGAGGAAGTTGTGATGGTCAATCCGAATTAGTAATCTGAATCAAGGGAAATTAGACATTTCATCGCAGTACCTGAATCCGATTCCCAGTATAGTATAGCCTTATAGTTAGCCAAGTCTCTGATTTAGACAATGTCGAAATTTCTCACACTTGCAAAATCGATGACCCGATATAGTATAGCATTTAGACAATGTTGAAAAGTCTCGACACTTACTAAATGACTCATAAACTTAGCCACATAACTTAGCTATCACATAGCTAGCAAACCTGTATAAATAACCCAGTATCTTAGAGTGAATAAACCTCAGATCGAAATAGTTCAAAGCAAAGAGAAAGCAAAGGAACTAGTAAGCCTGCGGGCAGATACACTTCGAACTCACCCACCCCTGTATACTGAGGACTCTGTGGAGTCAAAGAAGATCAAGAATTCAAGATACAGAAATCCAACGTACTTACAAGACTAAGCATCCGCTATGTTACACTATATAGAGATATTAGAAGATAGAAGATAAAAATCTCCATTTATCTAAGAGCAGCTATCTGTATCATTACTAAATAATTTCTAAACAGTCTTCAGTAACTCATTGAAGAACTATCCAATCTCAGTATCATAGTAACAGATGGATCCTGAACTCAACTATTGGAAGAAGTACAAAATATTACTATCACTCTTAGATATATATAGTTCTCTGTCTCAAAAGTAATCATCAGTAAAGCTATTCTGTATCTATAATATGATTCTTTATACTAATTAGAGAAAGAAAATAAATACAGTCATTGATATTTGTCAATAAATACTCAAATTTAACTAAAGAGAAAAGAAATATCAAATTAATGTAACCAGCTATGAGTAATTTAAGAAAAAGTAGAAGGTTACTATCTAAGAAGAGTATACTAGTAGTAAAGAATCTATTATAGAGAAAAAAGAAAAATCTGAAGATAAAAATGACTCTAGGCTTTATCTATAAATCAATCTAGTATAGTTCAGCAAATCTATAAATCACACTATATGATCAATTATATGTGACTGCTGCTATAATCTGAACCTTAGCAATATATGACCTATAATCACTTGACAATATATGACCTATGATAAAAAAACATTATTATCAAAAATATTGTCATTCTTGAACAGTGTCAAAATCTTAATGAGTCTTCTATCTCTCTCTAAGTATATAATTGAATTGTTCCTATTATCTATTACAATACTAAAAGTTAACTAGATATTGTGATATCGGGTTTTGTATCCCTAGTTCTCTTCTGATACTCTTCAGGCATGACTCAAGGTGCTACTTGGTGAAGCGCGCAATGTATAACTAAAGGCATTGGTGATGTTCGTGGGTCGATGGTCACGTGACAGGTCGTTCGATTCGTGCGGTAATTGATAATAGCAGGACTTCGATTGTTCAATGGTGGTGGCTCAATTGCTTAGTGGATAAGGGTGGCGATTATGCTGGCTAAGTTTCCTGGCAGCGATTAACTTGGCGGCAAACTCGGCAACGGTCTTGACTTTAAACAGTTCGTGGCACAGTAGGTCGGAAAACAGAGGTTGACAGCTCGCTCGTCCGTCTTGACTTGTTAACTTGAAAGGTTCTGGGCAGTCGTTCATGTAGGCTGGCGGGTCGGTCTTTGGCAGTCTAATGTCCTTTGGCTGGGTATCCTTGGGTTTCTGGGTCTTGAATCTCGAATGGCAGTCTGAATGCGTGGCGGTCGTGGTCTTGAATCCTTGGCGGGGTCTCAGGTCTCGAATGGTGGTCGAATGGCGGCGGTCAGGTAACGTTTTCTTTCCATGGCAAGAGAAAATTCTTTAACTCAAACTTCCAAGCGATCCGTTGCTCTAGGTTGTTATCTTGTTCTCAGAATTTATCCGGTCTCTTGGAGGCAGTGGTTTCTTTGTAATCCTTTTTACTTTTAAACACAAACTGACTGAGGCTTTATTCACTCTAAGGATATAGGTTATTTATACAAGTTTGCTAGCTATGGGGGGCGCAACTAAGGCTAAGGTATACTATGTTGTGGCGAACTTTGCTATGCTATTGGCTTGCACGATGCGAGGTGCAGGCTATTGTTTACTACGGATTGGGTTGTAGGGGATAGCAATGCTGGATTTGGACTTGCTGACAAAACGCTGAAAACAGTGGTACTGGATAGCAATGCTGGAAACGGTTGTGCTGGGTAGCAATGCTGGATTCGGACTTGCTGACAAAACGCTGAAAACGGTTGTGCTGGGTAGCAACGCTGGATTTGGACTTGCTGACAAAACGCTGATGTGAAGGCTGCACAATTCTCACGGCTGACAGGTGGTACTTCTAGAGGAAATAGTACCCTTCGTTCACAGTGGGCAAATCTTGCTGGGTTAAGATTTCTTCTTCATCATACCTCTTCTCAAAAGGGGGAAGCACCGGCCAAGAGGTGAGGGGGTAGAAAAGTGGCCAGTTATCTTCAACAACATTCTCCAACCCTTGAATAGCTTGAATGCAGACAGAGGACTGGTAGACTCTCTGTTGCTCCTCTTCTTCTTCTGAAAACTCGTCAGTTTCAGTGTCAGAGGGGGTTTCTTCAGGGGCAGGGTCTTGGAGTTCTTGGGCTTCCTCTTCAAAGACAGGG
>RBNI01005785.1:0-12135 GCA_003990745.1 Jimgerdemannia flammicorona
CGAGAGATGTAGATCTTGAATATAGATCTTGAAATATTTTAAATTTAGATAGTGTTGAATATTTATTATTGATATAATTATTATATAAATAAAAATATATCATTATTTTAAATATTTAAAAAATTATATCTAAGGGATAGGCTAAAACCCTCTCTCACTCTTTAGGCTAACTATTATCTAGCAGCTCAATTATACTAGATACAGTAGGGCATTTTTGTCTATATTTCATTCTGTATACTATATTCTCCCTACCATCAGAGAGTAAGCAACTATATACCAATAACCAAAGGTATATACCCAAAATTCCAATATATATATAAGACTATATCTGAGCTAATTCACATAGCCTCTACTACTCTAAGTAGAGTAATAGATAAAGAAAAATTCCCCTCAAAGTACAGAACAATAAGTAGAATCTAGTTCTCTCTAATGAGATGAGTATAGAACTTATACATAGAGCAAAAGGAGACTCCTAATATCCCACTACTCAAGTCTGTAGACCTTAATTATATTGTTATATCAGCTTTTGGTTCTAGTTGAGTATAGCTAAGATATTAGATCTGAGTAGTCTTAAACCCCCCCAATCACTCTCAATAATTAGAGCCCAATTCTATATATTGTCAAAAGTAGCTAAGAGTAACACCTACTATTTAATTATCTTGCACCAATCAGAAGGCCCCACTGATATATGTAATATCTACCTTAGCTCTAATAACTATCACTAGTCTGATATCTGACTGGTTCACTATTATTACTCTTTCTCTTATTTATAATAACTATCTTCTCTTCTTTCTGATCATACTTAAAAAACAGTTACCTATATCAGAACTGTGCTTACTAGAAAGCTTGTCAAAGCTCAGAGAGCTTACTATAGATATTAAAGACCTATAAGTAATCTATACTGATACTTAATACTCAAGATTAGCCAACTCTCTATATAGTCTATGATATACTAAAATAATACTTTATTGATGATAGTAAAGGGAAGAAGACACTGTACCAAAATAAGTATACTTCAGATATAGCCAGAGATATTAGAAACTATTAAAAAGTAGAGAAGATACTAATCTGATATTGATAAAGGAGTAACTTAATAGTATTGCCTCTCTTTTACTGCCTTATAATAGGTACAGCAAACTAACTCAAAATAGAGAGAGTATAAGTTATAGAAAAGGAACTCAGAAGGTTATTTACCAAATCTTATAACTGATAAGATAGTAGAAAAAGAAGTATTGAATTTTGCTCTCAACTTATACTTATTATTTATAAACTTGTAGACTTGTGAGCTTATAAGTATAAATATTTCAGATAGAGTAATTAAGTATATATAATATATATCCTTAAGTTTTGAATATATTCAAAATTCTATATATTATACTATTTATACTACTTATCATCTATCTCTAACACTCCTGGATAGATATAATGATATCTCACTTATCTTATCAGAGCTAAAATTTATAGAAATTATATTTAAATATTAATCAGATATATATTCAGAAATTATATTTGG
The DNA here is from genome assembly GCA_003990745.1 of Jimgerdemannia flammicorona. Lineage (NCBI taxonomy): Eukaryota > Fungi > Mucoromycota > Endogonomycetes > Endogonales > Endogonaceae > Jimgerdemannia > Jimgerdemannia flammicorona. Next base: position 1,514 of record RBNI01005785.1, read on the forward strand.
ATATAGTATATCTATAAGTTCTAGATTATACTTATATAATATAATACCTAAGTACTCTATTTATTTAGTATTTAAAAATTTAACTATATTTTAAAATTTGAGATTGGCTATTATTATTAAAATACTAGACTAATAGCTATTATCTTTAAACATATATATTTATAAATTGTTTCAGAGTCTAAAGTATCTCTTTTAGCTACTATAAGATCTTTACTACTTAAAAAAACTCTCTCAATTAGAGTACTTATTGCTGAAATAGCTAAGTAGTCATATATTATTTTTGCTAGATTTGAGAAATCTCCACTATGGTCCTAATATTTCTAATTAAATAAATTAATTAGAGAAACTTAAATAATATTTTTAATTAACCTAATTTAAATATAAATTCTCAACTTACTTACTACTAAGATAATATATCAACTCTTGCTTGAAATTTAATAGTTTTACTTTTTAAATAAGCATCTACATATATCTTCTGCTTAGGATTTATTATTAGTTTTTGTCTTTTGTTAAATATATATTTATATAGTATAGTATTGATATTATCTCCTACTTCTTATGATCTTTAGAACTTGTTCAATTAATTGATCCAGATAGAGGAGCATAGTTATTGTTATAAATTATATAAAGTTTATTTTTGGCCTCTTCAATCCAAATAGCTTCTCAATTGTATAATAAATAATATTCTAGCCTAAGTCTGAAATTGAGTATTGGTTTTTATTAAAAAATAAAATAAAATAAATTTAAAATAAATTAGTAGTAATCAATAAGTGAATTTTAAAATAGATATACTATTTCTGATACTAAGTAAATTTAGAAATAGATTTATACTATCTCTGATATTAAGTGAATTTTTGAAATATTTACTTACTAGTACTAATATAATAAATTAGAGTATTTGTTATTAAATAATAAATCTTCAACTTAATAATAGCTACAGTTAGTACCAGATAAATAATATTTAGTTCTTCTGTACATTTTTGAATTTCTTGATCATTATTCTCTAATATATCTATTAGAAAGTTATAAATAGAAATAGTAGAATAAATTGTTAGATATTTATACAGAGTCATAAGATCTGTTATTTGTTTAAAGTACTTTAGTACACTAATAATATCTTTAACATCTACTAAGTATAGTCTTCTATAGTATATTTTTGCAAATCTTTATCAGCTATAACTGTTGAGATTAATGATTATTAATAAATTAATTTATTAGATTATTTGAAAAAAAAAAAAACTAAAAAATAAAAAAATTAAATATAATATAACTAACTTATCTCTAATAATTCTAAGACCTATTTAACTATTAAATATGTTAAATTTTATTAAGTTTCAATGTCCAAAATAAGTTCTTTTAGATTGCAGACTTCAAAAGCTTTATATTATATAATAAATCTCTTTTGACTTTATAGTGATAATCAGATCTTAATAATAATTAATTAGAGCTTTGAAATTATTTCTTCAGAACCATCTTTACTCACATCATTATCAGCTTTTAAATAGACTAATAAGTTCTAAATAGTAAAATTAATAATATGAGACAAATAGTATATATTATATTGATTGATAGTTAAGACTAGTATAATTGAACTTTGTCTCAATTATTTGAAAAAAATATAGTATTTTTAGATATTGTAATGGGGACCCCAGAATGATGACATCAGTACAGGAGACAGCCTTTTCTTATAAGCCACCAGATCAGAGCACAAGAAGATCATACAGCATACGAGATGAGAAATGATGACTAACTGTGAGTCATTGTGACCATAGTACAAGCATCCTGAAGAATATAAAAAAAGGATCAAAGAACCACAGTAGCAGCAACCAACAAGAACCACCAATCCCAAAATAGCTCAAAGACTTACCATAAATAAAATGTCTGCTACCTGCCAAACCTCAAGGTTAAAGAATCACCAAGGCATCTCAGTTGAGGAAAGGATATTCTAAGACATTAGAAGAGTCATGAGGACCCACTCAAGAAGGACCCCTAGTGTCAACTTGGATACTGCAGACTCTTATCACTTTATCCTCTACTGCTATGAAATGGAAACAAGGATCACTATTGCTACCGAATGTCTCCAAATGTGGCAAGAGTACGAAATAGGAAACCTCCTCTACTGAGAGTTCCCACAGGCCAGCCCTCAAGAGCTACAAGATGCTACTCCCATAGATATATGCAAGGCAAGGATAGCTAAAAAGATCCATCAGATCTTCAGATATGCACCATAGTTGATCCCCAACTTGGAGTATGTTAGAGTCTCAGATTTCAGAGATCTGTCATCCTGCTATATCAATGCACTAGAAGCCAGGGTGGCTACAGAAGCTCAGTCCACTATTACCCTCAATAGTAATAAAGTAGAAGACTTCTGGCATCCCATCCTTCAGGACAACCCAGACCAATTCCTGTAAGAATTGATCTCAGTATTCCAAGGCCCAAGCATCTAGGTTAGATCTCCCCAAGACCCCACATTTGTCTCTTATTTTGTGGAAGAGAACCTCATAGACTAGAGAGCTCCAGATCTTGTTCTCGATTTCTCTGCTGCCAAACATGATGACATCATTGGTGATGATATCATCCTGCATGACTTTGACATATGTGAGATGCGCGACATATATGAAATACTCAAAGCACGTGAAAACAATGAATTTGCAGATCTCATCTCCTTCAGTGATGATGATGATGAAGCCCCCATAATCTTGAACTTTCTGCTCTAAGTTCTTTGTTACACTGAATAATGCCAGTACTGGTATTTTGATGTAATACTGGATAATGCCAGCACTGGCATTCTGAGTTGATGTAAAATTGTTCCAGCATTGGTATTCTGATGTAATACTGAATTATACCAGCATTCTGAACCTGTACAACCACCAGTGCTGACCCTGGAACTTAGTAGTTTTAGTTATTGGAATTTATATTTAGCTTTATATCTTAGCAACCATTGAATTATATTTTATATAAATACCTCTCTTATTTCCTCTGAAATAAAGTCAGTCTTCTCAGTACAATATATACACTTCCTTGCAAGTAATCTAAGAGATAACAAAATAGTTAAAGATAAGAAGTTTGAGAACTATAAGATCTTGGGAAGACACTTCAATAAGAACTTGCTTATAACAAACTTGAGTTAGTCTAAGAGATATATCTTGAAGAGAATCTGGTGTATTTGAAGGACTCAGTGATCACTATATGACAACTTGGTGCCCATTGGCTGGTGATTCAAGATAAATCCCTCACTTTCAAGCTGAAAAATGAACAACCCCCATAACAACTATCCTGACTACAAGAGTTACTCCTGTAAGAATTCAAGATAAGATGGAAATGCATCCCCCCACATTCTATAGATATACTACTGAAGAGTCAATCCTGACCTTCATTGAAGACTTTGAACAATTTGCCACCATATGAGCCCTTGGTGTGGATGCTCAATTGGCCCTTCTACCAGTCAGCCTCAGAGGACCTACCAGAAATAAGTTCAATGCAACTACTATTACTGATGCTAATGCAGTCAAACTTGCCAACATGAAGGCCTTCCTCAGAACAACATATTATATCGAAGAGATCAAGCAAGCTCTCAAGGATCAACTCAATACTATCTGCCAGAGACTTAGTGAAGATCCCAATTCATTCTATACCTGAATCTGCCACCAGATTGTCTTGGCTAGCTATGATGACTGCCTCAAGGAACAAATAGCAGATTCAACCTTCCTTAAAGGAGTTCACCCTGAAATTGCCCTAGCAATCTGGTCTACCCCAGCTGCACTGACCCTTGATCAGAAAGTGGTCTTTGCACAAAGATATTGAACTGCCAGACACCCTGCCAAACACTCAATGGAGAAAATAACTGGCATCAAGATGGAGCCATCAAAGCCAACTAGTATCATATCTGCTACAGTTGTGAATAGACAACCAACCCCACCTACCCCCAAGATAGCCAAAGCTGACCCAGTGGAGGAACTCGCCAAGCAGTTCACCGAGATGACTGTACACCTTGGTGATGTTGTTAGAGAAGTCTGAAGCACCAACAGGAGACCAGTACAGAGATTTGCAGCAGCTATAGAAGAATGCAATATTACATACTTCAGATGTGGAGAAGAAGGCCACTATGCAAAGAGTTGTATGACTGAAACAAGATGCAAGGCCCAACCAAGCAATGCTAGCAGAACCAGAGAACAAACCAATGCAGTAGTCATCAAGGAAATTGGTGACACTGATGATGAAGAATACTATGAGGAGCTCGAATTCTACCCTGCTACTGAAGGTACCAGAACCTGGTCCAAGCCCTATGATAAGAAGAGCAACAGCAAGCCAGTTGGAAGACCAAAGAAGACCCCAGCTGTTACTATTCAAAGTAAGACCCAATCTGAGAAGATTGAACAAGATATAGAGTTAGATGAAGCTGCCTGCCAAATCATTAAAGGCACTACTCCAGTCTCAGGAGAAAGTGAAAGCAAGAAGGAACAGAAGCTGCACAAGACCAAGATCCACCAGTATGATATCTACAAGGACCTCAAGGAACAGAAGGTCAATGCTACTTTTGGACAACTAGCTGAAGTCCCTGCCTTCAGACAGCAGTTGAGAGTAGGACTTGCAACTACTACCAAGAATCAAGAGTACAATATTGTAGAAGCTCACAATATACAGAAAGAATCTGAGAACTCAGGTGAAGAATCTGAAGACCAGTGCAAGACATCAGCCTATATCTCCTGCCAGATCGAAGACTGTATCTTTGATGCCATCATTGATACCAGTGCTGGAGGATGCCTCATGAGCAAGAAGGCAATTGACTGCCTAGGTTGGGACATTGAAGAGTCCACCAAGATGGTCTATGTCACAGCAGATGGTACACAAGCTACCCCCCTTGGCAAAATCTGAGAAGTCCCCATCAAGATAGGAGGAGCTACTATCCCAGTAGATATGATTGTTATAAGTGCCACCAACTATGACATCCTCATTGGCAACCAATAGCTTCATAAGGCCAAGGCCATCATTGACCTCAATGCCCAGAAGATGCAGATCAACTACAGAGGAAGAAAGGTATGAGTCTCTATCAATGTTCACAAAGGAGTTCTATCTGACATGGAGGAAGGAGATGAAGAGGATACAGAGGTCTTCATGCACTTGGTGAACAAGAATAAAAACAAGACACCCAAGCTCACAGATGAGCAGTGGTATAACAAGATCATCAATGGCTATGTCCCTCAAGGAAGATGCCCTCATGGTACTAGGATGTACTGCTCCAAACACCTGAATGACTGCTGGTCCTGTATCATTGAAGTCAGGAAAATCTGCCAACAGAAACATAAGCAAGAAGCTGCCGAAGCAAAAAGGAAAGCCAAAGAAGATGACCAGCCCTCAGAGCTTCAAGCTGATAGCAATGATGAGGAGGAACAAGAATCAGACATCACTCTCAAGGTCAAGAAGTTTCACCCTAAAGCCAAGATCCCAGAATACAAGACTGAAGGAGCCATAGAAATGGACTTCACCAGCATTCAAGATACTACCCTCGAACCACAGACCACCACCCTACTTGGCACTGGAATTGGAGTCAAGCTGCCAGAGAACCATACTGGAATTATCAAGACCAGGGGCAGTCTGACCAAAAGTGAAATCTCAGTTGAAGGAGAAGTAATTGATCTCAATTATACTGGTGAGATCTTTCTCATAGTCAGAAATCACAACCACACCACCCTCTTCGAAGTCAAGAAGCATGACAGGATTGGCCAGATGCTGATCTACAAAATCAAGAAACCCAAGATCATTGAAGCCATCGAACTCATCAAGACTAAGAGAGGAGAACAAGACTTTGGATCTACTGGAAGAGGAGCCTATACTACCACCAAGATTACTGAACTTGAGCACAAGAAAGATAAGGACCAGAACAAGCATACATATACCATTGGAGAAAACTTTCTCCTAGAGGAACAACTTCTTAAGATCCTGTACTAGAATGAAGAAGTACTTGCTACAAACTTCAGGGATATCTACAATCAAGAACCCAAGTACTCTACAAAGTTGACACTGGTGATACCAAGCCCATCTACTAGAAAGCCAGACCCATACCACCTGCCTACAGAGAGTGGCTGTAAGCAGAACTCAAGGAAATGAAAGAAGCCGGAATCATCAAGCAAGCTATCAGTCCCTGGGCTTCACTCATTGTCCTTGCCCTGAAGAAAGAAGCAAGCCTGGAGAGTTTGTACCAAGACTCTGCATTAACTACAGAAAGCTCAATGCCATCACTAAGAAGGATAGGCAGCTCTTGCCAAATATTCAAGAAATCCTTACCACTCTTAGAAGTAAAGCCAAATACTACACCACCTTGGATCTGTTCTCAGGCTTCCATCAGATTGGTCTCACTCAAGATGCCAGTGAGAAATCAGCCTTCATCACACCTGATGCCACCTATATCTACCTGTGAATACCATTTAGAATGTGCAATGCCCCAGCAAGTTTCCAGCAAATGATGAACAGAGTCTTCAGCAATGAGATTGGAAAATGGCTCTTTGTCTATGTTGATAATGTGATCATCTTCAGCAATACAGTACGGGAATATGTCAATCACATACAGCTAGTCCTCAAGAAGCTCAAGGAGTATGGCCTCTACATCAAGTCTAAGAAATACAAGTTTGCAGCTCAAGAAATTGCCTATCTAGGACACCTCATCAACCAGACCGGAATCCACACAGATTCTATGAAGATTGAGACTATTGCAGCCTACCCAAGACCCAGAACAACCACAGAAGTTCATGCCTTCCTTGGACTGGCCAGCTATTACAGAAGATTCATCAAAGGATACTCTAATATTATAGTATCTATCTACAAGCTACTGAAGAAGGAGACCAAATTTGAATAGACCAAGGAGCACCAAGAAACCTTTAATGAACTCAAGATCAGGTTGACCCAAGCACCTATCCTCAGAAGACCAGACTGGAACCTAGAATTCATCCTGCAGACAGATGCGAGTGCTATAGGACTTGGAGCAGTTCTAGCTCAGAAGAAAGATAGACATGAATATGTCATCTCCTATACAAGCTGAGGTACCCATGGAGCAGAACAGAACTATGAGTTATGCAAGCTTGAATGCTTAGCAGTAGTCTGGGCAGTAGACAAGTTCCACTACTACCTAGCTGGGAAACACTTCACCATTCAAACAGACCACTCTGCTCTTGCCTGGCTATTCCACACTCTGAACTCCAAAGGAATATATGCCAGATGAATCTATAGGCTGCAAGAGTATAACTATACTATTAAGCACCACTCAGGAAAGACCAACACCAATGCTGATACACTCTCAAGGACACCCCAAAATACCCCCATTAAGACTATTCAACATGAATAAGGAGCTATACTATGGATTAATTAGCTACCTTAGACAGTGGAAGATGTCCAACCACCTTGAACCCTGGACAATCACCATCATCAACCAGACTTGGAAACAGTTTGAACTAGACAACACTATACTTAGAAAAGGAGGAAAGCTAGTAATACCTGAGTATAAGAAGTATTAAGTAATGAAGGAAGTACACAAGCAAGGATACTTAGGAGGAACCGATGTATATGACAAGGCAAGAAGAACTATGTGGTAGCCCAAGATGGAAGAAGACCTGTGCCAATTTGTCAAAGGGTGTGATAAGTGCCAAAAACAGAAATAAGATCAGCAAGACCAGGTACCTGAGTTATCAAGAATTGAGCCTATCCTCTTCTACTACATTGCAATAGATATCATTGGACCACTACCAGTAACACTATCAGGAAACCACTATATTATAGTTATGGTAGACCTCTTCATCAAATGGATAGAGGCAGGAGTATTACAAGAAGCCAATGCCCTCTCTATAGCTGACTTCCTGTACCGAGAAATCATCTGCCGCTACAAGACACCAAAGCAAATCACAACAGACCACGGCACAGAATTTGTCAATGGATTCCATGAGATAATGTATCAGAAATACAAGATCCAGCACATCAAGACTACTATGTACCACCCTCAAGGAAATGGACAGATAGAGAGAACCAACAAGACCCTCAAGAACATCTTAGCAAAGATCTCAGAGACATATGAGAATTGGGATAACTATCTCCCAACTGTCCTCTCTATCCTATAAGATATATAGTCACAGAGCACACATTTTACCCCAAGAGAGCTGCTCTTTGGAGAAGACGATTCTGATGGAACCTCAGCTACAAATCTAGACCTAACTTAGAGATAGATTGATGCAGAAATCTAGAGACTACACCAAATCAGGAAGAAGGCTGAAGATTACATCATCAAGTTACAAGCACTGATAAGGAAGAATGCAGAAAAGAATCACAAGGCCCTAGAACCCATCCAAATTGGAGAAAAGGTTCTACTGTATCGAAATATGATAGAAGCCTCATGGTTGTGAAAACTGGAGCCCAAATGGGAAGGACTCTTCTATGTGTAAGATATTAAGGAAACTACCTTCTGGCTTAGAAAAATCTCAGGGACCATACTGCCTACCATGGTATATAGGAACAGACTCAAGAAGTACCACAAACCTATATAAGAGAAGCAAAACATGATGACCACCCATGAGGTTCTAGTCCACAAATCATAACAGCATGTCCCATAACTAGCAGGCTATCTGTCTGGACCATTCTCTAAGAGATATGGTACTGGCAACTACTCATTCATGAGACTTTCAAAGTCAGAAGAGTTCGAACTATCAACTGATTGGTCAAGATCAGAATCAGGCCCTTACTCTATATGAAGGGAGCAACCCTTCACCATTATGCCAAAATACAAAGGGAAGACACTAGCCCATAAACACTACTTTACGACCCCTTGCCAGAGGTTATGGGATCAGCAAATTTTTTAGGACTGGACCAATGAATAAGGATGCTCAGGAAGATCCTTATTTAGGAGGAAGATGTAACAGTGACCCCAGAATGATGACATCAGTACAGAAGACAGCCTTTCCTTATAAGCCACCAGATCGGAGCATGAGAAGATTATACAGCATACAAGATAAGCAATGATGACTAACTGTGAGTCATTGTGACCACAGTATAAGTATCCTGAAGAATATAAAAGAAGGATCAAGGAACTGTAGTAACAGCAACCAACAAGAACCACTAATCCCAAAATAGCTCAAAGACTTACCACAAATGAAATGCCTGCTGCCCACTAAACCTCAAGGTCAAGGAATCACCAAGATATCTTAGTTGAGGAAAGGATGTTCCAAGACATCAGAAGAGCCATGAGGACCTGCTCAAGAAGGACCCCTAGTGTCAACCTGGGTACTACAGACCCTTATCACTTTATCTTCTACTGCTGTGAAATGGAAACAAGGATCACCATTGCTACCGAATACCTCCAAATGTGGCAGGAGTATGAAATGAGAAATCTCCTCTGCTGGGAGTTCCCACAGGCCAACCCTCAAGAGCTACAAGATGCCACTCCCATGGATATATGTAAGGCAAGGACAGCTAAAAAGATCCATCAGATCTTCAGACATACTATGATCAATCCCCAACTTGGAGTATGTTAGAGTCTCAGATTTCAGAGACCTGTCATCCTACTGTATCAATGCACTAGAAGCCAGGGTGGTCACAGAAGCTCAGTCCACTATCACCCTCAACAGCGATGAAGTAGAAGACTTCTGGCATCCCATCCTTCAGGACAATCCAGACCAATTCCTGTAAGGATTGATCTCAGTATTTCAAGGCCCAAGTATCTGGGTTAGATCTCCCCAAGACCCCACATTTGTCCCTTATTTTGTGGAAGAGAACCTCATAGACTGGAGAGCTTCAGATCTTGTTCCTGATTTCCCTGCCGCCAAATGTGATGACATTATCGGCAATGATGTCATCCCATATGACTTTGACATATGCGAGATGTGCAATATGCATGAAATATCTAAAGCATGTGAAAACAATAAATTCGCAGATCTCATCTCCTTCAGTAATGATGATGATGAAGCCCCCATGATCTTGAACTTTCTGCTCTAAGTTCTTTATTACACTGAATAATGTCAGTACTAGTATTTTGATATAACACCGGATAATGCCAGTACTGGCATTCTGAGGTGATGTGAAATTGTTCCAGCACCAGTATTCTGATGTGATACTGAATTATACCAGTATCCTGAATCTGTACAACCATCAGTACTGATCCTGGAACTTAGTAGTTTTAGTTATTGGAATTTATATTTAGCTTTATATCTTAGCAACTATTGAATTATATTTTATATAAATACCCCTCTTATTTTCTCTGAAATAAAGTTAGTCTTCTTAGTACAATACATACACTTTCTTGCAAGCAATCTAAGAGATAATAAGACAGTTAAAGATAAGAAGTTTGAGGACTATAAGACCTTGGGAAGATACTCTAATAAGAACTTGCTTATAACAAACTTGAGTTAGTCTAAGAGATACACCTTGAAGAGAATCTGACATATTTGAAGGTAGTGCTCCGAACGAGTCAATCCGGATGGGATTCGGATGGATTCGAATCAGATTCGAATCGGATTCGAATCGGCATTGTTTTGATTTCCAAATTAGACAATTAAATGTTTACATCAATAACTTGATGAATAATCATCCAAATTTGATGATCTTGGTGTCATTTGAAAGCCCTTAATAAGGCCTTTCTAATGATA
>RBNI01005786.1:0-12135 GCA_003990745.1 Jimgerdemannia flammicorona
TTTTTAATGGACTCATGTCCCATGGATTTTTATTGGAAGGGAACCTAGACTATATAGGCCAAAACCCTCCCCCACCACCCACCAAGCACTGCTCCTCCATTAACCTAGGCTTGCTATTATCCAACAGCTCGATCATACTAGGCGCAGTAGGACCAATGTTGGCCCATATCTCATTCTATGCACCATACTCTCACTACTATCAGAGAAAACCCAACCATATGCTAACAATCGAAAGTGCATGCCTGAGAACCCAATATATATACAAGGCCATGCCCAAGCTGAATAGAATAGCCTCTGTCACCCCAAAGAGAATGACAGATAAAGAAAAACCCTCATCAAAGCACAACATGATGGGTAGGACCTAGTTCTCCTAGTCGAGATGAGTAAAGGACTTACACGTGAGGCGGGAGGAAACCCCCAATACCCCACTACTCAAGCTTATGGGCCTCAATCATGTTGTCATGTCAGCTCCTGGTTCCAGTTGAGTACAGCCAAGATACCTGAAATGGGTAGCCTCAGGCCCCCCAACCCCCCCTGACGACTGGGGCCCAATCCTGCTGACTGTCAAAGAAGCCGAGAGTAACACCTACTACCTAACTGCATCATACCAATCAAAAGGCCCCACCGAAGTAGTACCTGCCCCAGCCCCAATGACTGCCCCCAGTCTGGCACTCTACTGGTCCACCATTATCACCCTTCCTCCTATCTGTGATGGCCATCTCCCCTCCCATCCCGATAACATCTGAAAAAACAGTCACCTACACCAGAACCATACTTGCCAGGAAGCTCGCCAAAGCCAGAGGGCCCCACCACAGGCACCGAGGACCTGCAGATAATCTACACTGAGCACTTGATGCCCAAGGTCGGCCAACTCCCTACATAGCCCGAGATATACCGAGATAACTCCTTGTTAGTGATGGCAAAAGGAAGAAGGCACTGCACCAAAATGGGTATACTCCAGATACAGCTGAAGGCATCAGAATCTGTGAAAAAGTGGAGAAAGCACCGATCTGATACCGATAAAGGGGCAACTTATCACTATTGCCCTCCTCCCACCATACCCCTGCAGGCACAGCAAACCAACCTGAGGTAGAGGGGGTAATAATAGGGGAAAGGGGACTTGGAAGATTGCCTACCAAACCTTGTAACTGGTAAGGTAGTGGAGAAAGGAGCTGTATCTCTTAGACTAACTTAAGTTTGTTATAAGTAAGTTCTTATTAGAGTGTCTTCTTAAGGTCTTATAGTCCTCAAACTTCTTATCTTTAACTGTCTTGTTATCTCTTAGATTACTTACAAGAAAGTATGTATAAGTGAACTTAACTGAGGGAACTATATTATATATATATTATTATATAGTGGGCATTGAGTCCTTCAAATACATCAGATTTTCTACAAGGTATATCTCTTAGACTAACTATAAGTTTGTTATAAGCAAGTTCTTATTGGAGTGCCTTCCTAAGGTCTTATAGTCCTCAAACTTCTTATCTTTAAACTGTCTTGTTATCTCTTAGATTGCTTACAAGGAATTATATGAAAGTGAACTTGACTGACTTTATTTCAGAGGAAATAAGAGGAGTATTTATACAAAATATAATTCAATAGTTGCTAAGATATAAAGCTAAATATAAATTCCAATAACTAAAATAAAATACTAGGACAGAAAAAACTGCTAAGTTCCAGGGTTAGTACTGATGGTTATATAGGTTCAGGATGCTGGTATAATTTCAATGATACAGGAAAATAGTGCTGGAATAATTCAGTGTTATATCAGAATGCCAGTGCTGGCATAACTCAGTATTACATCAGAATGCTAGTACTGGTATAACTCAGTGTTACATCAGAATATCAGTGCTGATATAACTCAGTATAACCAAAGAACTTTAGAGCAGAATGTTTAAGACCATAGGGGCTTCATCCTCATCATCACTGAAGAAGATGAGATCTGTGAATTTATTGTCATAGTGTATTTCATGTACTTCAATGTCACATGGAATGACATCATCACCAATGATGTCATCATGTTTGGCAGTGGTGGGAAGGAGGTCTGGGGCTCTTTAGTCTATAAGGTTCTCTTCCACAAAATAGGGGACAAATGTGGAGTCTTGGGGAGGTCTAATCTGGATGCTTGGGCCTTAGAATACTGAGATCAATCTTTGCAAGAATTGGTCTGGGTTGTCCTGAAGGATAGAATGCTAGAAGTCTTCTACTTCATCACTATTGAGGGTGATAGTGGACTGAGCTTCTATAGCTACTCTGGTTTCCAGTGCATTGATACAGCAAGATGACAGATCTCTGAAATTTGAGACTCTAACATATTCCAAGTTGGAGATTGACTATGGTGCATGCCTGAAGATCTGATAGATCTTCTTAACTGTTCTTGCTTCATATATGTCTATGGGAGTGGCATCTTGTAACTCTTGGGGGCTGGCCTGTGGGAACTCTTGGCAGAGGAGGTTTCTTATTTTATACTCCTGCCATATTTGGAGACATTCAGTGGCAATGATGATCTTTGTTTCCATTTTACAGTAGTAGAGAATATAATGATAAGGGTCACCAGTATCCAGGTTAACACTAGGAGTCCTTCTTGAGTGGATTCTCATGGCTCTTCTGATGTCTTGGAACATCCTTTCTTCAACTGAAATGCCTTGGTAGTTTCTTAATCTTGAGGTTTAGTGAGCAGCAGGCATTTCATTTGTGGTAAGTCTTTGAGCTATTTTGGGATTGGTGGGTTTTGTTGGTTGCTGCTACTGTAGTTCTTTGATCCTTCTTTTATATTCCTTAAGATATCTGAACTGTGGTCACAATGACTTATAGTTGGTCATCATTACTCATTTCATATGCTATATAATCTTCTTATGCTCTAATCTGGTGGCTTGTAAAGAAAGGCTGTCTCCTGTACTGATGTCATTATTCTGGAGTCACTGTTACATCTTTCTCCTGAATAAGAATCTTCTTAAGCATCCTTATTCATTAGTCTAGTTCTGAAAAATTTGCTAATCCCATAACTTCTGACAAGGGATCAAAAAGTGATATTTATGGGTGGATGTCTTCTCTATGTATTTTGGTGTGATGGTGAAGAGTCACTCCTTTCATATAGAGCAAGGGCCTAATTCTAATCTTGACCAATCAATTGATAGTTCAAACTCCTCTAGCTTCAAAAGTCTTATAGATGAGTAGTTGCTAGTACTGTATCTCTTAGAGAATGGTCCAGACAGATAGTCTACTGATCATGGGATATGCTGTTATAATTCACAGACTAGAACCTCATGAGCAGTCATCACATTTTGCTTCTCTTGTATAGGTTTATAGTACTTCTTGAGTCTGTTCCTATGTACCATGGTAGGCAGTATAGTCCCTGAAATTTTTCTAAGCCAGAAGGTAGTTCCCTTGATATCTTGCACATAGAAGGGTCTTTCCCATTTGGGCTCCAGTTTTTGTGACCATGAGGCTTCTACTATATTTTGATACAGTAGGACCTTTTTTCTGATTTAGATGGGTTCTAGGGTCTTGTGATTCTTTTCTGCATTCTTCCTTGTCAGCACTTGTGACTTGATGATGTAATCTTCAGCCTTCTTCCTGATTTGGTATAATCTCTAGATTTCTGCATTGACCCATCTCCAAGTTAGATCTAGATTTATGGCTGAGGTTCCATTAGAATCTTCTTCTCCAAAGAGCAGTTTCCTTGGGGTAAAGTGTGTGCTCTGTGACCATATGTCTTATAGGACAGAGAGAGCAGTTGAGAGATAATTATCCCAATTCTTATATGTCTCTGAGATCTTTGCTAGGATTTTCTTGAGAGTCTTATTGGTTCTCTCTATCTGTCTATTTTCTTGAGAGTGGTACACAGTGGTCTTGATGTACTGGATCTTATATTTCTGATATATTATCTCATAGAATCCATTGACAAATTCTATATCACAGTCTGTTGTGATTTGCTTTAGTATCTTATAGTGGCAGATAATTTCTCAGTACAGGAAGTCAGCTATAGAGAGAGCATTGGCTTCTTGTAATGCTCCTGCTTCTATCCATTTGGTAAAGAGGTCTATAATAACTATAATATAGCAGTTTCCTGATTGTATTATTAGTAGTGGCCCAATGATATCTATTATAATGTAGTGGAAGGAGATAGGCTCAATTCTTGATGACCTGGGTGTCTGGTCTTGTTGATCTTGTTTATGTTTTTGGCACTTGTCACACCCTTTGACAAATTGGTGCAGGTCTTCTTCTATCTTGGGCTACCATATGGTTCTTCTTACCTTGTTATATATATTGGTTCCTCCTAGGTGTCCTTGCTCATGTACTTTCTTCATTACTTGATACTTCTTGTGTTCAGATATTACTAGCTTTCCTCCTTTTCTGAGTATAGTGTTGTCTAGTTCAAACTGTTTCTAAGTCTGGTTGATGATGGTAATTGTCCAGGGTTCAAGGTGGTTGAGCATCTTCTATTGGCCAAGATAGCTGATTAATCCATAGTATAACTCCTTATTCATGTTGAGTAATCTTAATGAGAGTGTTTCAGAATGTCCTTGAGAGTGCATCAGCATTGGTGTTGGTTCTTCCTGAGCAGTTCTTGATAGTACAGTCATACTCTTGCAGCCTGTGGATCTATCTAGTATATATTTCTTTGGGGTTTAGAGTGTGGAATAGCCAGGTAAGAGCAGAATGATCTATTTGAATAGTGAAGTGTTTTCCAGCTAGGTAGTAGTGGAACTTGTCTACTGCCCAAACTACTGCTAAGCATTTGAGCTTACATGACTCATAGTTCTGTTCTACTCTATGGGTATCTTGACTTGCATAGGAGATGACATATTCATGTCTATCTTTCTTCTGGGCTAGGACTGCTCCAAGTTCTATAGTACTTGCATCTGTCTATAGGATGAATTCTAGGTTCCAATTTGGTCTTCTGAGGATAGGTGCTTGGGTCAACCTAATCTTGAGTTCATTGAAGGTTTCTTAGTATTTCTTAGTCCATTTGAATTTGGTTTCCTTCTTCAGTAGCTTGTAGATAGATGCTGCAATGTTAGAATATTCTTTGATGAATCTTCTATAGTAGCTGGCCAGTCCAAGGAAGGCATGGACTTCTGTAGTCATTCTGGATCTCAGAAAGGCTACAACAGTCTCAATCTTCATGGGGTCTGTGTGGATTCCAGTCTGGTTGATGAGGTGTTCTAGATAGGTAATTTCTTGAGCTACAAACTTATATTTTTTGGACTTGATGTAAAGGCCATGCTCCTTGAGCTTCTTGAGGGCTAGCTGTATGTGATTGACATATTTCTGTACAGTGTTGCTGAAGATGATCACATCATCAACATAGACAAAGAGCCATTTTCCAATCTCATTGCTGAAGACTCTATTCATCATTTGCTAGAAACTTGCTGGGGCATTATATATTCCAAATGGCATTCACAGATAGATATAGGTAGTATTAGGTATAATGAAGGCTGATTTCTCACTGGTATCTTGAGTGAGACCAATCTGATGGAAGCCAGAGAACAGATCCAAAGTAGTGTAATATTTGGCTCCACTTCTAAGGGTGGTAAGGATTTCTTGAATATTTAGCAAGAGCTGTCTATCCTTCTTAATGATGGCATTGAGCTTCCTATAGTCAATGCAGAGTCTTGGTACAAACTCTCCAGACTTGCTTCCTTTCTTTGGGGTAAGGACAATGGGTGAAGCCCAGGGACTGATAGTTTGCTTGATGATTCTGGCTTCTTTCATTTCCTTGAGTTCTGCTCACAGCCATTCTCTGTAGGCAGGTGGTATGGGTCTGACTTTCTAGTAGATGGACTTGGTATCACTAGTGTCAACTTCATGGTAGTATTTAGATTCTTGATTATGGATATCTCTAAAGTCTGTAGCAAGTACTCCTTTGTTCTGATGCAGGATCTTGAGAAGTTGTTCTTCTAGGAGAAAGTTTCTCCAATGGTATATATGTGCTTGTTCTGGTCTCTGTCTTTCTTGTGCTCAAGTTTGGTAGTCTTTGTGGTAGCATAGACTCCTCTTCCAGTAGATCCAAAGCCTTGTTCTCCTCTCTTGATCTTGATGAGTTTGATGGCTTCAGTGATCTTGGGTTTCTTGATTTCATAGATCAGCATCTGGCCAATCCTGTCATACTTCTTGACTTTGAATGGAGTGGTGGAGTTGTGATTTCTGACTATAAGGAAGATCTCACCAGTATAATCAGGGTCAATTACTCCTCCTTTAACTGAGATTTTGCTTTTGGCCAGACTGCTCCTTGTCTTGATAATTCCAGTATAGTTTTCTGATAGCTTGGCTCCAATTCCAGTACCAAGTAGGGTAGTGGTCTGTGGTTTGAGGGTAGCATCTTGAATACTGGCAAGGTCTATTCCTATGGCTCCTTCAGTCTTATATTCTGGGGTCTTGGCTTCAGGATGGAACTTCTTGACCTTGAGAGTGACATCTGGTTCTTATTCCTCCTCCTCATCACTGTCAGCTTGAAGCTCTGGGGGCTGGTCATTTTTTTTGGCTTTCCTTT
The DNA here is from genome assembly GCA_003990745.1 of Jimgerdemannia flammicorona. Taxonomy (NCBI): domain Eukaryota; kingdom Fungi; phylum Mucoromycota; class Endogonomycetes; order Endogonales; family Endogonaceae; genus Jimgerdemannia; species Jimgerdemannia flammicorona. Next base: position 6,497 of record RBNI01005786.1, read on the forward strand.
TTGCTTCAGCAGCTTCTTGCTCATGTTTCTGTTGGCAGATTTTCCTGACTTCACTGATACAGGACCAGCAGTCATTCAGGTGTTCAGAGCAGTACATCCTAGTACCATGGGGTATCTTCCTTGAGGGGCATAGCTAGCTCATCTATGAGCTTAGGTGTCTTGTTCTTGTTCTTGTTCACTGAGTGCATAAAGACTTCAGTATCCTCTTTATCTCTTTTCTCTATGTCTGGTAGGACTCCTTTGTGGACATTGATAGAGACTTGTACCTTTCTTCCTCTATAGTTGATCTGCATCTTCTGGGCATTGAGGTCAATGATGGCCTTGGCCTTGTGAAGTCATTGGTTGCTAATGAGGATGTTATAGTTAGTGGTACTTGTAATGATCACATCTACTGAGATGGTAGCTCCTCCTATCTTGATGAGGACTTCTCGAATTTTGCCAAGGGGGATAGCTCATGTACTATCTGCTGTAACATAGACCATCTTGATAGACTCTTCAATGTCCCAGCCTAGGCAGTCAATTGTCTTCTTGCTCATGAGGTATCCTCCAGCACCAGTATCTATGATGGCATCAAAGATACAGTCTTCAATCTGACATAGAGTATAGGCTGATGTCTTGCACTGGTCTTCAGATTCTTCACCTGAGTTTTCAGATTCTTCTTGTGCATTGTGAGCTTCTACAATCTTGTACTCTTGATTCTTAGCAGTAGTTGCAAGTCCTACTCTCAACTGCTATCTGAAGGCAGAGACTTTGACTAGCTGTCCAAAAGTAGCATTGACCTTCTATTCCTTGAGGTCCTTGTAGATATCATACTGGTGGATTTTGGTCTTGCACAGCTTCTGTTCCTTCTTGCTTTCACTTTCTTCTGAGACTGGAGTAGTGCCTTCAATGATTTGGCAGACAGCTTCATCTAACTCCATGTCTTGATCAATCTCCTTGGATTGAGTCTTGCTTTGAATAGTGACAGCTGGGGTCTTCTTTTATCTTCCAACTGGCTTGCTGTTGCTCTTCTTATCATAGGGCTTAGACCGGGTTCTGGTACCTTCAGTAGCAGGGTAGAATTCAAGCTCCTTATAGTATTCTTTATCATCAGTATTACCAATCTCCTCAATGACTACTATATTAGTTTGTTCTCTGGTTCTGCTAGCATTGCTTGGTTGGGCTTTGTATCTTGTTTCAGTTATGCAATTTTTTGCATAGTGGCCTTCTTCTCTATATCTAAAGCATATAATATTATGTTCTTCTGTAGCAGCTGCAAATCTCTATACTGGTCTCCTGTTGGTACTTCAGACTTCTCTAACAACATCACTAAGGTGTGCAATCATCTTGGTGAACTGCTTGGCAAGTTCCTCCACTGGGTCAGCTTTGATTGCCTTTGGAGTAGGTGGGGTTGGTTGTCTGTTTACAACTATAGTAGATATGATACTAGTTGGCTTTGATGGCTCCATCTTGATGCCAGTTATTTTCTCCATTGAGTGTTTGGCAGGGTATCTGGCAGTCTAATATCTCTGTACAAAGACCACTTTCTGATCAAGAGTCAGTACAGCTGGGGTAGACCAGATTGCTAGGACAATTTCAGGGTGAACTCCTTTGAGGAAGGTTGAATCCACTATTTGTTCCTTTAGGGCATCATCATAGTCAGCCAAGACAATCTGGTGGCAGATTCAGATATAGAATGAGTTGGGATCTTCACTAAGTCCCTAGCAGATAGTGATGAGTTGATCCTTGAGAGCTTACTTGATCTCTTCAGTATAGTATATTGTTCTGAGAAAGGCCTTCATATTGGTAAGTTTGACTGCACTATTATCAGCAATAGTGGCTATATTGAACTTATCTCTGGCAGGTCCTCTGAGGCTAACTGGTAGAAGGATCAATTGTGCATCTATACTAAGAGCTCATATAGTGGCGAATTGTTCAAAGTCTTCAATAAAGGTCAGGATTGACTCTTCAGTAGTATATCTATAGAATGTGGGGGGACATATTTCTATCTTATCTTGAATTCTTGTAGAGGTGACTCTTGTAGTCAGGGTAGTTGTTGTGGGGGTTGTTTATTTTTCAGCTTGAAAGTAAGGGATTCATCTTGAATCACCAGCCAATTGGCACTAAGTTGTTACATAGTAGTCACTGAGTCCTTCAAATATATCAGATTCTCTTCAAGGTATATCTCTTAGACTAACTCAAGTTTGTTATAAGCAAGTTCTTATTGGAGTACCTTTCCAAGGTCTTATAGTCCTCAAACTTCTTATCTTTAACTATCTTGTTATCTCTTAGATTGCTTGTAAGAAAGTGTGTATAAGTGAACTTGACTGAGGGGACTATATTATATACATTGTCATATAGTGGACATTGAGTCCTTCAAATACATCAGATTCTCTTCAAGGTATATCTCTTAGACTAACTATAAGTTTGTTATAAGCAAGTTCTTATTGGAGTGTCTTCCCAAGGTCTTATAGTCCTCAAACTTCTTATCTTTAAACTATCTTGTTATCTCTTAGATTGCTTCTAAGGAATTATATGTAAGTGAACTTGACTGACTTTATTTCAGAGAAAATAAGAGAAGTATTTATACAAAATATAATTCAATAGTTGCTAAGATATAAAGCTAAATATAAATTCCAATAACTAAAATAAAATGTCAGGACAGGAAAAACTGCTAAGTTTCAGGGTCAATACTAATGGTTGTATAGGTTCAAGATGCTGATATAATTTTGGTGGTACAGGAAAATGGTGCTGAAATAATTCAGTATTATATCAGAATGCCAGTGCTGGCATAACTCAGTATTACATCAGAATGCTGGTGCTGGCATAACTCAGTATTACATCAGAATGCTAGTGCTGGCATAACTCAGTATAACCAAAGAACTTTAGAGCAGAATATTCAAGACTATAGGGGCTTCATCCTCATTATCACTAAAGGAGATGAGATCCACAAATTCATTGTCATTATACATTTTATGTGCTTCAATATTGCATGGGATGACATCATCACCGATGACATCATCACATTCAGTTGCAGCAGGAAGGAGGTCTGGAGCTCTCCAGTCTATGAGGTTCTCTTCTACAAAATAGAGAACAAATGTGAGGTCTTGGGGAGATCTAATCTGAATGCTTGGGCCTTGGAATACTGAGATCAATCCTTGCAGGAATTGGTCTGAGTTGTCCTGAAGGATAGGATGCCAGAAGTCTTTCTACTTCATTACTATTGAGGGTGATAGTGGACTGGGCTTCTATAGCTACCCTGGTTTCCAGTGCATTGATATGGTGGGATGACAGGTCTCTGAAATCTGAGACTCTAATATACTCCAAGTTGAGGATCAACCATGGTGCATGCCTGAAGATCTGATAGATCTTCTTAGCTATTCTTACTTCACATATATCTATAGGAGTGGTATCTTGTAACTCTTGGGGGCTGGCCTGTGGGAACTCCTGGTAGAAGAGGTTTCCTATTTCATACTTCTGCTATATTTAGAGGTATTCAGTAGCAATAGTGATCCTTGTTTCCATTTTGTGGTAGTAGAGGATATAATGATAAGGGTCACTAGTACCCAGGTTGACACTAGGAGTCCTTCTTGAGCAGATCCTCATGGCTCTTCTGATGTCTTGGAACATCCTTTTTTCGACTGAGACACCTTAGTAGTTCCTTGATCTTGAGGTTTGACAAGTAGCAGGCATTTCATTTGTAGTAAGTCTTTAAGCTATTTTGGAATTAGTGGGTCTTATTGGTTACTGCTACTGCAGTTTCTTGATCCTTCTTTTATATTCCTTAAGATATCTGAACTGTGGTCACAATGACTCACAGTTGATTATTATTGCTCATCTCATATACTGTATAATCTTCTTATACTCTGATCTGGTGACTTGTAAGGAAAGGCTGTCTCCTGTACTAATGTCATCATTCTGAAGTCACTATTACAATATATAACTTTTTCTTTTATTTATTATTATAAAATTCTAAACTAAGTAGTGATTTTTTTCTAGATTTTCTTTATTATATCTTCTAGATATATAATTATTTTAGTAAATTTCTTAATAAGTTCTCTGTAATATTACTATTTTTTTACAACTTTATAGCTTATGTATTAGATAGTATTGAAATATAGCTAAATTTGACTGCAATATTATCTAAGAGATATGATAACTTATAGAAAATAAAATTATAACTTAGCTATATATTATATAACTAACAAAACTTATATAAATAATCTCAATATTTAGTATAAATAAATCTCAGATTAAAATAGTTCAAAAGTAAAAATTAAGTAGTCTATAGATAGTATAGTATATAATTTATATCTTTTATCTGTAAATATATAGCTTAATATATTATTAAATTATCTATATAATGTTTTTTTTATAATATATCAATAATATTTCTAACTCAATGTTTAGTTTATTTACTATTCAATTTATTCATATTTGTACTAGTTCTAGTTTCTTTAAGAGAAAGTAGCTAAATCTAATAGTTTTAGTAGATCTAAAGTAGATCAAAGAGATACTTATAGATTCAAGTATTCTTGAAGAATTCTAGAAGAAAATATTCTAAGCTTTATTTAAATAGAGAACAAGGATATTTATATAAAATCTAAAAGAAAGATCTAGAAGAATCTCAGAAAAGAAGAGAAAGACTAAGAAATAAGTTCTTGATAAAGATAACTAATAAAATTCTATAATATTCCAAAAGATTCTATAACTAGATATATACTTGGTACTATTTGATATTAGGAAAAGACTAGTAGAAAGATGCAAAAAAAAATACTAAGACTAAAATATAACTATGAAATTATTATAATATTTATATCTGATATTTGGGTTAGTTGTTATAAGATCAGATATTTAGAATAATAGAAAAGTCAGTAGTTATTTATATAGTTTCTAGTAATTATTTTTGCAGTTTCTCATAGTTCTCTAGTAGGTTGAAATATCCTTAGAGTTATTTTCTTTGACTATAACAGTTTACTTAATCTTATTTCCCAATAGTGGATATTTTCTAATAGTTATTTTTCTTTCTTAATAAGAGAAATTTATCAACTTTAACTCTAAGCTCATACTCTAGATAGTATTATTTTTTTATAATTCTGATCTCTTAGAAGTAGTAGTAGTATATATATTACTAAGTTTTCACTTTGAACTCTTTCTTTATAATAACTAATAAATGGCTAACTGAGGTTTATTTACTCAAATTATAGAGGATATTTATATATATAAGAGTTAACTAACTATAAGAGCAATATAGATAATTACAGATATAGTTAAGATAAGAATATAAATTTATAATTATATATGAATACTATAAGCTATCTAACTAGCTATCTTCTTATATCTCAGAATATTATTATTTATCTAAAATATAGCTCAGATTTAGAGTAGCTTACAGAAGTAAAGAATACTATAGAATAAGGATAATAGGTATTCTAAAGTATCAGTGATATAAGATAATAATAGATAATATAAAGATAAGAGTAGATAAGTATATAATATAGAGATAGAAAAATATATAGTATAGAGATAAGATAATTATATATAATATAAAATAAACTATAAGAGTATTTATATAAGCAAATAAAGAGAAAAATTAATATCAGATTAGATATAGTTTTATCCTTAGTTATCTTCTTATTATTATTTTTTTTTTTTTTTTT
>RBNI01005787.1:0-12134 GCA_003990745.1 Jimgerdemannia flammicorona
ACTCTTCTGAATATCCTAACTTTCTTTTTACTCTATATATAAATTATCTCTACAAGCTTATAACAAAGACTCTCTCAGAGTCTCTACTATAGCTACTACATATTCAGAAGCTCTAATATCAACCACTCTCATCTTGTTATCTATATCCCAAGTACCAACTTCTGATCCTTCTCAAATACATACAGCTAATGTCCAGCAAGTCTAATCCAAATAGCTATAACTTACTTGATCATCAACTACTCATTATTCACCCTTTCCCCATCAGATATACCTAAAGGACAGCTCACTGTTTCTTGACTATCTACTCAGATAAATGTACTCTAAGCTGGTCTTCAATCATCTTTTAGAAGTTTCCCAAGATCTCACACTCTTTCAGCCAATATATAGAGTCTATACTATCTCTTTTTTTTTTTTTTATGGTTACTCAAACTTCTACTTTATTATCATCTAATCTATATTATTCTAATATAACCCTACCCCTTACTCAATCTCATGAGGAGCTTCTCCCCCCCCCTCTCTCCCCTCCCCCTTCTTCTCTTTATTCTTCCAGAAAATCACCATCTCTCTAGTAACTCTAATTCTCCCTCTACTCTGCCTATAAATTTTCTCTACCAGCCTCCTACAGGTTCCCCCTTCAGGTTTACACTCCTTCTACCAGTCATTCAATAGGTCCATCATCAGCCACTCTTATATAATAATCTATAATCTAAGTACTAACTGCTATCTATCCTCAAACATATACAGTCAATGTCTGATAAGCTCAACTCAAATGGCTAGTGCCTACCTAATAATTAACCACTCATCCCCCACTCTCTCCACCAGCTTTCTCTGAAGATTACTCCACCTCTCCTCCATTAGTCTCCCCTGAAGATCACCCCACCTCCCCCCTACTATAGGCCCTAGGAGTGAATCTTCAAGAGACTCTTGATTGCCCTCCAAAAGTCTTCCATCATCTCACACTTCCCCAACCAATGCTTAGGAGTCTGCACTACTCTACTCTTCTGTCTGATATTAAGATACTCCTCACACTCTACTACTCCTCTATTTACCAAATATTCTGACCAATAGTTCAATATTACATTTCACTATAAAAATCTCTACCATGCTATTTAAAACTTAGGGGGAATCCACTATACCACCTGTTTGCTCTAAGACCAAACTCCATTCCAGTCTCACTTCTTGCTAATTCTCACCCCTTGTCATGCCTCTGGTCACAGATCTTACTCATACTTCCATAAACACTCTATATCATCCTCTAAGCTAAAATCATTCACTAGTGCCCCTCTCAATAGAAGGCAGTCTCATCTCCACATCCTGAGTCTCTAGTCAACCTCCCCCTTATTGCTCTACTATCTGATACCAATTCAACATACACCATCAACCACTTCCCACCAGAATTCCTTAAAGTGTATCTTCTGGCTCTCCTTCAGTGCCACCAAAGAAAGCAGATCATCAGACATACCATGGGGAGAGAACTGCACCTCTCACACTCTCTGCATAAGGGGCACCCACTTATGGCATGGTGGTTGTTAGTTCAAAGTGGGTACAATGAAGCAAAGCTCAAAGCAAGGCCAAAGAAGCAAAAAGAGACAAAAAACAGAACAAGCAAGCAGAGCAGACAAGTGAAGTATCACCAACGGGAAAAAACCCTCCTATATAAAAGTTATGCACATTGGTGATCGCATAGCAAGGATGAAGCGATGCAAGGCGCAAGGCACGAAGTAATGCATAGCGAATGCACGGAGCAATGAGACAGTATTGAAGCAATACATGCAGGGGTGAAGCAGTGCAAGGAGTCAAAGGGCTCGAAGTGCCCTAGAGCCATCGGCGCCGAGCGAAACGAGAGCACTGAAGCGAAGCGGAGGTGCGCACGCCGACAGACCGATCGCAGGTGATGTCCATCTGCCTCTATTATGCTCATTACGTTTATGTTTGACGCCTCTTCGTATTTTTCAATTAAGATATTCCAATACGTAACTCCCCCTACTCGCATGGCAATACAGGCGTCCGAGTGGAAGGAAATAAGGTGAGGCGGGATATGTCTCCGCCATGGACGTGATGGATGGAGCGGATGGTAGCGAAGAAGGCCAAGGGGTGGTAGCGAAGAAGGCCTGGAGACCATGCGGTAAATGCACGGGATTGGATACGGAGTTTGTGAAGGTTGCGGGGGGCGGAGGTGGAAGATGGTGGCGAGGTCTTCAGGGATGGCAAAATCGGGTGGGGATTCGATGTTGATCTTTTGAATGAGGTCGGGGAGCGGGAGGTTGATGCGGGTCAGATATGGGCGAGCCGCATGATGTCAGCGCCAATATATTAGCTGTGGCAGAGGAGGCGGCCGATTGCGTGTTCGCGCGTAGGCCTCGAGATCAAGAGGTAAGAGTAGACGATTCTTGCATTGGGAGGTGTCAAGCTTCCATACAGGCTACGCGCGCATATATGCAGGCGTTGTGGCCAGGAATTCGATAAAGCATACCAGGACGAGTTGTGCATATTAACAGTGTACATGTGCGCTGAATGCCTCTTTCCATACTAGAGAAGATCAATCAGCGTGCCTATTTGCATATTTACAGATCACCCCTCTCTGTTCATTCTTCCTGGCACAGAAATCAACATATTTCGCTCCCATCATTAATGCAGATCTGGAGGCTGTGATCCAATTCGAATCTCGACAAATCGCTTTACAGGTAATTACCATCCAATGCAATACCTTGGAGGCAGCCAATGGATTGTCGTAAGTCTGAAATTATTGTAATAGAAGTTGAAGCTGAGAATGTGGTGCACATCCAGTGGCGGTTCGGTTGTCGCTTGGATGGGTCTGTTGTGATGCATTGTCGCGCGTGGAAACGGTAGGAGCGAAAGGACAGTAAACGCGTTGCTTTGGCGTTGAGCAAACGATGTTTGATGTCACTAACGTCATCAATTGCTATATTGTAGAGTTACAATATCCAATCGGTGAATCTCCCTCAACCCAACGCTTCCACTTTGATACGTAGAGCGTTTTAATTGCCTATCAACCTTTCGAGTTGAATAGCGGTCTGCATCTACACCACCTCATATCTCGGTACAGGAAGGACAGGACAGGTTACGCGAGGTCCTCATCTCAAAGCAACAGAAAGATAATGGATAGAGACTGCAGTGTGCAAGGAAGAGGAGCCTGCCCAATAAGAGCACACTACCATTAAAGCAGGCCATAATGCGGTGTCCTCGAAACAGACGGAATGCTCGTTGAAACGATGTATATTTTAGATGCACGGCATCACACATGAATATTGGATTGTACGTGTGGGCCATGGGTGGACCCGATCCACGTCTTTAGAAAAGACCAAATCAGCCAAAACATGCCTCAACCGTCACAGCAAGCCGAGGGGGGCGAAACGCTTAGCTGGCGATGGTAACCTCAACCTCGACTCCGGGCTCGATGGAGATGGAAGTCTAGATTGTCGCATGGGCATAAATAGTGGAAAGATTTCGTTGAGGAATTTCATTCAAAAAAAAAAAAAAAAAAAGAGGGTATGAATGCATAATAACGCGAGATAAACCGAATGCCAAAAAAAGCGACACTTACGATCTGCTTGACGATCTCAGAGGGGGAGTGCAAGTCAATGAGGCGCTTGTGAATCCTCATCTCGAAGCGATCCCAGGTCTTGGAACCTTCACCGCAGGGGGATTTGCGGGTGGTGATGCGGAGGACCTTGGTGGGTAGACGAACGGGGCCTTTAACCTTCAGCTGCTTATCCTTGGCACGCTGGATGAGGTCACCGCAGACTGAAAGCAAACGGAGGGACAAAGGGTGAGCTATTGAGTATTGAGCGCAAAAACGGTATTCGTTTCGTTTTGTTTGGAGGTAAATGTAGCACGTCCTTTTCCATATATTCCCCTCATCTTTCCGCCCACCCTCCCCTTTCCTTCTCGGACATAAACGTGAAGACTCACCCTTCTCGAGGTTCTTGACATTCCTAGAGGTCAAGGTGATGCGGATGCGGTGGATTCTATCATGAAAATATTAGGAGAGTTCCGTCAACGGCAGGTTCGCATTGCAATTTCCATCATTTCTTTTTAATTATTATCATTATTATTATCATTATTTTTGTCTTCCCAATATGAGAGGAAAATCTGCTTTAACATTCAACAGCTACCTAGCTAGCTTAGAATCCCCATTCCATTCCTCGGTCACCTTTTTCCAGCCAATGCTCAAGCAATGCTGCTATAGAAACTCACTTGGCCTCGGCCTGTTCTTCGAAACCGAGTTTTCCCTTAGCGACGTAAGCCATGGTTGTAGTTTTTCCGTGACTCAGAAGGTGACTAAGGCGGGAAGGAGGGGGAGCGCCTTGTTCGGCGGGAGAAGAAAAGTTTTATCCCTAAACAGGAATTTCATTGGCTGATGAAACCCATTACGTCATGCAATTCGAAACATAAATAACAGCATGTTTCCAGTAGGGTCCGTTCGAACCCGGCAGGTTAGCACCGCATACAACAAACATTCTCTCCCCTTTATATTATGCGAACTGCTACCGATGGCCCTTGCATCAACGGTTCTCGTTGAACGAAACAGATAGTTCGTTTGCTGCAGTCATTCTACGTGGACGTTCGGAGTTTGGGGGAACATGTTGAGAATTCATATTTGTGTTTTGGAGTTCGGCTACATTGCGGGTTCGCGGGTTAGCGGGCTTCGTGAGTTCCCACAATGTGAAAAGTTTTCTTCTCCCTATGAATGATGAGCAATCGCCCAATCCTCTGCGAAACCACGAATGTCAACAAACTTCCCATACAGATATTGTGTCTGCGAGCACAAAGATAACAAAGGGCAATCCTCCTGTTGCACTACGAGAAATATTAAACCCAGTCAATAATTACCCATACCCAAAAACGACCACAAAAGGAACAGGGAAAAAAGAAAAAGAGAAACCTCGGCAAAAAAATACAAACACGAAAACAGTACAGCAAGAAAGGCTCGATTACCAATCATTGGGAATATACCTCCACATCTCCACCCCTTCTTTCAAAATAAAAAAAGAAAAACACCAAAACCCATTCTGTACAAAGAAGATACACGAGGACCGCTACTCTAGACTTCAAAGTGGCTTTCCAAAAGCCTGCAAATCGTAAAGCTGCGCTGAAAGGATAGGCGTCATTATCATGAATCACATTACAGGCACAACCGACCAAACCCTGAACCCTGCAACCCCCTTCACCCTTGCCTCATCATCAGGATCATCTTCGTTCTATCTTGCCACCAACCTCCTCCCTTACTTCCTCACGACGATTGCCTCATAAATGCTGTACACGACGCCGACGGCCGCGTCGATGAGCACGAGGGTAGCGGGCACGTTCGCGAATGTGTCATTGAGTAGCTGCCAGTGGTTGGTGGCGTAGAAGGCTGTGACGAGCTTGACGACGGAGAAGGTGAGGGGTGAGTAAGTGGCGCGGCGGGGCTCGAAGTTGACGAGGAAGGAGGCTGTTAGGGGCGCGACGAGGAGCAAGCCGAGATAGAGGAGGAAGGGACGCCAAAAGGGCCAGGTAAGGAGGACGAAAAAGTCGGGGAGGTATAGGTCGTGGGTAACGGGGTCAGAGAGGAGGTAGTATTGGGTCGGACCGACGATCAACTGGGTGGGTGATGGGAGGGATATAATAGATAGGTGTCGTTAAAATGCGTGAATGAAATCGAGATGTGTGTTTATGCATGTGTGGAATATCACAGGATATAACGCGCTTACATGGTAGGTCCAGGGGATAGCGTTGGTCAGGAACACGGCAAACTCGAGCAGCAGAGATGCGTAAACGATTGTGCGGGCATTGCTAGCCCTCTATTGTTTCATAGAGATCGGAAACGACAAACGTTCGTTCGAACAAGAATCAGCAAACTGACATCCGACACGAACCCAACGTCATTCCCAGACACAAATCACCCACCTTCTGCGCCCTTTTAAGCAAACCCCACATATGCCCGATTCTCATCGTCTTCCTCGCCGACGACCAGCCCCCGTTAATCCTACTCGAGATCACCGCGGCAAGGTTGGCGTTGACGACATCGGCGTCGAGGTCATGCACTTCGGGCACGTACGACGGGAAGGAGTCGTCCTTAGAGCCGTTCTGGAAAGGCCCATTCCCATTCTGCAGGACGCCCAATACCCGGTTCGAGTCGTGTTCCTCCTCATCCTCCTGTTCGTCTTCGTCGCCTAAACGCGGCTCCTCCTTGACGCTGCGTCGGCTTGAGCGGCGCAAAGGCTGCAGCGGATCCGTGTAGTTACGTTCAATGGGAGAGGTAAAGAGCACCTCTTCGAGGTCGGATTCGGGTTCGATCCTTTGGTTTGTTGGAAACGGGGGTTATCGTTAAGAGGAATAGTATGCAATTCAGTGTTATTTTTCTCCTTTGGGTTCAAACCAAGAACGGAAAAATGAAATGAAAATGAAAACTCAGCAACGACCATCGGATGCTAAAATGTAACGTACTTGATCCCATTGATTATCCTCTTTGTTGAAATCCGCGCCGAGATTCGCTTGCTCGGCGTCTCAGCGCGCATGCGACGCTTGACGGGGCTCGGGCTGGCGTTGAGAAGGTTGGAGACGGACTCGTTGCCGCTGATATCATTGCTCTCAAGGTAAGTCCTGTGTCGTGGAAGATGATATGGGTCAGTCAACGGAACGTCGTAAGCAGGCACGTAGGCCGATTGGGCGTGTTTGATTTGCTATAAATTTTCTACTGTTTTCTAAAGACAATTAGTGTCACACCGGGAAGTGGGAGGGTGCATAAACTTGATGGTAACCATTACCTGATTCTGTCCTCGAGGTCTGAACGAAGACCTTCCGATGGTAAACCAAGATTCTGCAGCAACTCTGCAAAGCGAAGTGAACACGTGACCAGCGCGCGTTGTGTGAGTCGTGGAGTGGTGGCGAAGAGGAAGCAAAACGGGACTGCTCTGACTCAAACGTAGAGCGCGTGAAAAAAAAAGTGGGGGGGAGGGGAACACAAAACAAGCAACAATAATGTTTCATAAAACATAAACAAGTGTACCTTTCAATTCAGTCTTTCTTCTACGAGCGAGATTGAGGGGAGAGGCCGACATTCTGCGACGTTTTATTTAGATGGGAAAGAGAGATGAGAGACCTGTTTGGGTGGCTGTGGGTCTTTGTTATGAAATTCCACTAGTACCTAAACATAGACCGCCCCGCCTTACTCACTTGGCGCTGTTCAACTCCAATGTAAACATATGACGTCACCTCCCGCCGATTTTTTTTTTCATGCTAGGCCACAGGCCAACCATTTTATTAATTTTATTAATTTTATTAAAGAAAAGGAAATCGAGGGACAAAGCTGTCAATGGTAGCCAGAAACTGAAACCCCTCAAAGTAGAGTGAAGATACAAATATAGAGAAGGAAACCGGGGAAACCAGGGAAGGTGGGGTATAACGAGCACCCTGGAACCTACTGCTCTTGCCGATGATCCCCCCACAGAATCACCGCGGAGGCCGCCTCACTTGTAAAATCCACACATTCAACCACATCCTTATTATGGAAATATCAACTTTTATGGCGTTTGTTTTTTGTTTTTTTTTTTTTTTGCGAAGCTATCAACAGGACTTATCCATCAGATGGTCTTTTTAACCCAACCTCGTTGCCAGTTTGAGGAGGGTTAAGATTCAGTCTTGGCTGGGGTAACCCTTAGTTTTAGTGATGTAATGATGTCCAAAAACGATAACGAGTGCGCGTGGAGAAAATGAGATGACTTTTTTTAGGTTGCGAACACCGTACGACACCTTGGCTGTCACGTAAAGATGGTCGTGCTATATTTGAATTATGTAGGTTCATCATGCCTTGGCAGTGATGTGGATTGAGCGAGGTAAAGGTACTATTATCTGCCCCAGTAATTGACAACAAACCAACCAAGTCAAGTTGAGTATATACAAGAACTGAAATTTGCGGCTTACCCGAGTATGGCTGGCAGCCCCTTTAAATAAGACAAGAATGGTAGGTGTATGTAGCATGTTGATACATGATTACACGAGCCATTTTTAGAGTTTCGCAAAACGTGGCCTCCAAGTACTTCAAACTCTTCAGTACGTAGGCATGTGCGCGAGCCCTCGAGAAGTTGCCAGAACTTTGGTTTGATTGACGATGACGAATTAATAATATGCTTCCGGCTTGCCAAGGTTATGGTTCCGAACGCATTGAAAACAAATCGTCATTGACTCTTCATGTTTCCATGCAGGTTTCCTTGACAACCCCACACTTTTGGACCGTATGCATCACCAAACTGCGCACGAGCCACAACGTGGCGACGATCCGATCATTTCTCCGAAGAGCAGATGTCGGGAAATCAACGGTGGTTTTTGTACACACTCGCTGTGGCTCTTTGGAAATTTGGTATTAAAGGATTCATCTATCGAAACCGTGGTACGCTTCTATTCATAGCATCCACGCTTAAATAGAACCGAAAAACCGCTTGCTGCGGCATCGCGGTGTGGAAGTCGCATGTCGCGCAGTACGTTCGCCGAAGCACAAGAAAAAATAGCTCAGCAGGGCCCTAATCTAACCGGCCTGTCGGAACCACACGCACACCCGGCTAGGCGGCTGGTTTTAGGGTTTTGACGCTTTCTGACAGGCCCTAAGATCAGCAAAAGAGGGGCACATGTGTCAACGCTCATTGTCCACTTCGAGCCGGGAATTGAAAGCGGGCGGCGGGAGGAGTCGTGGATGATTTGATTTGATTGCCTCCGTTTTCCGTTTCGAGTTCTCCATGTACCGATTCGTACTCTTCATGCACCCAACAAACGAAGCCAGTTGGCCTTACTGCGGCGTTGACCCCACACAACGCGAAAATGGACCTGGGGACTGCTACGGAGAAGCCGGTCACCGCAGGGTCTTGGTGCTACGAATCTTGGGTGATGCAGTATGACGTTCGACACATGGGTCATGTCCGTAGCGAGCTTGGACGAGCCAACGAGTGACATGCCCTATTATCTAATCTGGACCAGTCGAAAGTACTGTCGGGCAGCACTGTTCGTGCATTCAGTGTCAGTCACGAAGTATCATTGCGGTGGCACAGTCGTCAGTGGGGCGGCGCGGGATGGGGAAATGATGATGGGGAAGCACGGGTTTCCGGGTGCGCGGTCACCTTTTGCGTTGCGGTAACGCGCTCCGTGAACTTGGCACTTGGCGGGTCCGGATGCGCCTCACTCACGCTAGAAGCACAGGGTGGCTACCGGTGCCGCTCAGGAGGCCTGCCACAGTTCTGCGGTTTCACAGATCGGCGACGCTGCCGACTGCGGAACCCCCAATTCTTATATATACTGATGGCGCCAGAATGTCGAGGCCACCCTTTCTCGTCTTGGAAAAGTACTTCGGTCTCAACGATCGCACAATAGCCAAGCGCTTAAAATTAAACACCAAAAATCAACACTCACACATAATCTGACCCCGATCCCACAGCTAAACTGGAACAATCAAAAGTCAACCCATCGGAGCCCAGTCTCTTGGAAACAAAAAAACCCTCCAACCCTTCATCAACACGGCCTGCAACTATGACCTACGTTCCCTGGAGCGTTAAGACCACTTCCGGTTGGGTCAACATCGATGAAACCAACAGCATCTTCCTTGAGATGTACTTCGACGTCGCCCAGCCCGACGACTTCATCGATGTCGACGTCCCAAGCTTCCCCACCCCCCTCAGGGTGTTCCCGCAGCGGCTGTATGGCGTCTGCGACGAGGTCACCTACCAGGTGGCCAGGGACCAGGTGTGAAACGGTGGCGATGTCAGGTCGAGGAGCTCAAGAGCCCGCGAACCGGCACCGTGAGTAAAATCCGTTGTCCCTCTTTCCCACTCCGTCTCTCTGTTCACGCACCGTGTGAATCGGCCGTCTACGTCGCACCCATGCTTCGCAGAACGTTCACAATGGCATTGGTGTTGTGATTGTTTGTGCTAGTGATGCAGAGTTGCTAAGGTGTCGCTCTATCCGCAGGAGGATCAGGCAGTGGTGATACCTGGTATATAACAGCATCCGAGTCCTTGATGGTTGGCCCATTGACGTTCTTTTTTTCTTTCTATCCTTTCTTTTTCTTTTTTGTTTGCTTGACCTATTTCGCCACCGCGATTGGAGTCTACGCCATCTTCTTTCTGTGTCGTCATTGGTCATCGACCATATATGCACCCCTCCGGGTAATTAACGAATCACGCGATCGGCTTAGGATTAGTAATGTAAATATGCTTTTATGGCTGGCAATCCATCACAGCGTGCCCATGGTCGTTTCATCGACGAAATTATGTATTTTTACAATATGCAATAAAAACAATGTGCTAAGAATAATCATCGCTTCAAACGGAAGTCGAAAGTGTGTTTCTCATAATAATTCCCTTCCTCCCTCTTTGCTGATTTGATATTGACTTAATCTCTTTGGATGCGACAATGAAGCCAAAAATCATAATTTCTGTCGATCTTGCTTGGATCTAAAAATTGATCCCCGACCCCTCCCAACCACCATCATATCCATATATCGGGACCGATGACTCAAAATCGCACCATCGCAAACATTTATATAAAGCAATTGTAAACACAAGATCGCCACAAGGTTAAATTTCCCCTCTTGGTTTCTTCGATCGCAGTAACTGATTTCCTCCGCCAAGCTGGCAAGTCACGCACCTTTCTTGGCTCTCGGCTGCGGCGTAGTCGCCACCAGAAATCATACATGTGAAAGGGAGACAGATCGAGAAAATAAAATAAAAAAATCAAGTCATTTTGTTCATTCGAATTTCGATGGTCACGCGTGTGCCACGAATAGCTCGTATGACCAAAACGATTCTAAAAACTACGGATAACTATCTGATAAAGAAACTAGATAAGTTTATGGGGATAAAACATCAACGGCTGCACCGGTATCACGCATGGCTTCAATGTTGCCAGCTATCGGGTATCGTTGACGAAAAGGTTCCTCCGCCCTCCTGCCCATGACGTTGGATCGTAAGAAACCAAACGGTGGGGCGTTATTAGAGTCCTGCTGCGGTATGCGGGTGACCATTATCCCTTCGCGTCGTTTTCGGTATTCCAAAAAGATATGTAATTCTGTGGGAAAAAGATCAGAACTGATGGGTAAGCAAGGCAGACTCCGGGAAAACTGCGCCTTATCCGAAAACCAAATCAACTGACCAAACCAACTGGCCAAACCAACTGGCCACACCAACTGGCCAAACCAACTGCCCACACCAATGAATCTGTCTCAATATGTACCTTTTTTTGTTTTTTAAATTATCCATTCCCTGCCGTGCCGGTTCGGATCCGCACGGCCCCCATGCTACGTCGCCAGCCGTTCCAGGCGGAAAGTGGACTCGCCACAGGTGGCACAGAGATCGGCGGGGAAGACGCGGAGCGAGGCACCGCCGAAGTGAGTGTCGACGACCTCCAGGAAGTCGCCGCTGTTGCTGAAGATGAACTTGAACTCGATCATGATGGCGACGTCGTCGTCAAAGGGAACCCATTGGTTTTGGACGTAGATCTTCCACGGGACGGCCATTGTTACGTTTGTTGGTTGAATTGGGTTGGTTGGTTGTTGGTTGGTGGTTGGTGGTTGGTTGGTGGTAGGTTGAGATTGTTGTTGTCGGTTTAGTTAGTGGGTCAGTGGGTTTGAATTTGTCAGTGAAAAGAAACGGGGGGAAGGGTCGGTCAAAGTCTGTCCCTTTTATAGAACGGATTGTTGAGGTCACACAGTACCGGCATCCTCATTGTAAGCAAATCTGATAATAATAACACATGCTGAAGCACATTTGGTCTGACATGTTTGGTGCTTATTTCCCGAATGATCTGCTTCTCCTGACCTACCCCGCGCCCCCCTGCATACCTGGCATACACCACCAAATTGGTTAATTTTGGTACTGTCCAGACTGGCTTAAAATTTCCTTGCACGCCTGGTTATCTGTCTGTTCTGAGGGGGTTTTCCGTGGGAGAATCCTGTGCGATCCCGACCAAATTCAAATTCCTGGAAATGGTGCGCGCACACACACCTCATTTTCACCACGTCGCACGAGAAGTTCGGCCGACACTTGGGATGGACACGTATTGACTCATGGCTTGTCAAGCCGACGCACTCCTTCCCGTCTGACATAATACGTCGGAACAAAAGAGCAATTAGCAGCACCAGGGGGGGG
>RBNI01005788.1:0-12134 GCA_003990745.1 Jimgerdemannia flammicorona
ATGGTGCTTTGCCCAAGTACAAAGAAGAGCCCATGAAATCCTTATGGCACAAGCCCCACAAAATCAAGAACACAAGAAGGATAACTAAGATAGAAGAAATCCCACCAGAAGGAATAATCAAAGAAATGATTAAAGAAATAATCAAAGGAATAACTAAAGAAATCAGCAAAACCCCAGAGAATCCAGACCTCCTACAGAGGATAAAAAGAAGTAGCTCTGCAAAAAAGGATTATACTTCATTTGTAGAAAGACAGAATATATCTCAGTTAGATGCCCTGAGAAGAAAGACAGATCAGACAAATCTAGTAATCAGAACATCACTGTTATTAGAGAAGGTCTAGAAAAGAAGAACTCTAAGAATATCATCAAAGTATAGAAGATATAGTACAAGGCTACCATCTCCACTAAGGCCCATTCTACTGATGCAGGATATGATCTCTATAATAGCCAAGACCTCACCATCCCACTAAGTATCAATGCTATAGTGCAAACTAGAATTATAATACAAGTCTTCAAAGGAACATATATCTATCTTGCCAAGTAAAGCAGTATGGCTAAAGAATTCAATATTGGGCTAAGAGGAGGAGTAGTTGACTAAGGATTTACTAGTGAAATATATGTCATCTTATGAAATTTTGGAGATACCAAAGAATTGCCCAAGTAATTATTGAAGAAATCCATCAATATCTCACTATTAAAGAAGTCCCCAAGCTCTCCCAGACAGACTATGGCAAGAAAGGGTTTGGATCAATCAATAAACCCCCTAGTCAAAAGATTACCATTATGAAGAAAGATGATGAAAACTGGTACAAGAGAATTGCAGATGATTATGCACTATGTAGATGATACTCTCATTTTATCTAAATATACTACATAGAACATATTGGTAAATATCATGCATGTCTCTCCAAAGTTTTCAAAATCCAATCTGAGAAATGTCAAGCCCAACAGACTGAAGAATCCAAACAAGACCACTCTCCTTGCAAAAGATGAGAAGAGACTGACTTTGAGGAGACTGATAGTAACTGGGACAACAATGAGGATGAGGAGCTCAATACTATCAAAAAGGAGGACAGTTGTATCAAGTTTACAGACTAAGTTCACAGACAGAGTGTCAATGTCTTACTTAATAGTAGTACTCTAGGAAACTATATCAGCACCAAGACTGCCAAGAGGATTAGAGCTCAAAGTAGGCCAGTTATTAAAAAAATAAGTATTACCTTTGGTGATGGTAAGACTGCACCCTTGACTAAGATTTATAAAGACCTATTGCTCAATATTGGTAAATATCAAGAGAAGTTAGACCTCAGCATTGTAGACCTCCCAGGATAAGATATTATTCTAAGAAAAGCTTGGTTGATCCAATATAACCCAGACATCAACTGGAGGACCAATGAAGTTAACTTGACCTATGAAGGTAGAAAGATCACCCTGACACCCCAAGAAGGTACCAATTATTAAGGAATCAAAATCATATCTGCCATTTAAATGAAGAAACTCTTTTGCAAAAAAGAAAACACCTACTTCATCTGTACTTGTAATAACTCTCACTTCTACCCCTCTCTTATCCTTTGGATAATTAGGGAAGTGGACTATTACTTAGGGACTTAGTATACAATGTGTACCAAGAAGCCTTCAGTTTGAGGAAGTGCTTGCTTATAAGTAGTTTGTAGCAGCAGTGCCTTCTGTTTCAAAGGTCTTTCTCTTGTGCCCTATTTCGAGGGTCTTGTTCTTTGCTGTGCACAGACTGAATTCACCTTGGAATTCAGGTTCAATGATTTTACTTAAGTCTTTGGGGATATATACCAGTCTCAGTTCTGGCAGAAGTTAGCTAGGCTTCTGGAGTTTAGTCAGAAATACTAGAGTCACTTAGGTGTCATTACTAAGACTCAGGGGAATGTGTGTATGTGGGGGGAGACTTAATTCTTATATCAAGGACTGCACTAAAACTGCTTTATTTCAGATAGAAACTAGGGGGTATTTATACAAGTTGGTCTGTGATTTCTGACTAAGTATGAGTGACTAATTTGGTAACTATAATGAGGTTTGTGATCACAACCTTTGTCAGGTGGTTTTTTGTAAAAAATAACTTTGTGATCAGAATCTCAATTACTAGGCAATGATCAGCTACTGTGGCAACAGTTGCTGTAGCGCCAATTGTTGGGGATAAGCTGGATATTATTTTCTATGTTGTTTTCATATCGTTCATCATTCGTTATTCATATGCCATGCTCGATCATATGATGATATCATCACCGGGTCATGTGATCATTCATCTTATCACGTCCCATCTGTTCACTTGCTCATTCATTTTATTACATCCTTCCCTCCTTAGAAATCAATGTCCTCATTGATTGAGAAATTGAGAACCAGGGGAGAGAAAGGTGGAGAATCTTTCTCAGGGTTGTTGCCATCTTCTCCAGTTGCAGGGGGGGTGGTTGCTGATGGCTTGCTGTCCAGAGTGGAGAAGTCAATGAGGTCTGCAAATGGTTCTTGCATTGGAATGGGTGCTGATGTAGGTGTTTTCCATCTGATGCAGTTGGGGCCATCTAAGTAGGGTTCTTGGTCCTCATGCCTGGGAATATCCATTCAGATAGGCAGTCCTTCAAAGAGGTCAGATAGGCCTTAGAGCCATTGGTCAAAGTTGTTATTCAGGAGGGGGCTCCAGTAGGGTTTGCAGTCAGTAGACTGGAGGGTAATCCAGGAGTTGGCTTCTTGGGCTACCTTGATCTCTAGTTCATCAACCTCGAAAAAAGAGAGGTTCTGGAAATCCTTCAGTTGGACATAGTTGAGGTTGGGAATTGCAAAGGATACATGGCACATGATTTGATGGACCTTCTTAGCAAGTCTTTGCTCGTTCCTGTCCAGGTGGGTCCAATCAGAGACTTGGTCCATGAGCAGGTCCTTTGCCTGTTGGAGGAGTTGATGGCTAATCTCATATTCATACCAGATCTCTAGGCAGCTGGTGGCAAGGTAGGCTCTTTCAATGACTTTACAGTGGTTGAGGACATAATGTCTTAGGTCCTGACTGGAGAGGTTAAGGGCCTCTGAGTGGCAGTTCCTTCCTTGGATAGCAACCTGGATGTGTCCAAAGAGGCAGTCAACCTGGCTTGGGAGGGGCCAGCTATGACAGGCAGTTTGACAGCAGGTAGCTTAGTTGCAGGTAGCAGGCATTCTTGTCTTATCTTTTCTTTGTGAGGAGGGGGGAATGAGGGTTGTGGGATATTCTTGCCTTGGGTATTTATACTTATTCATCTATCTGGTATGACCTTCCTTTGGTTATGCTTTCCAGCAAAATGTGTGACCTGTTGCTGTAAGCAGGGCATGTGCTGGTCACATAAGAAAATTCTGATTCTTAAAGATATCGTCACTCATAGTCATGGTTATACAGGTTAACAGGTCTTGGTCCTCTTTTTTTTTGTCTGGTTGGTGCATTTGCGAGGACTGGCCATCCTTATCTAGGGCGAGGGCTTCCATTGTCATGCCTGGGGGTTCGAACCTCTTAGAAATAGACTTTCTTGTAATCTAAGGTAATTCCTAGTAACAATATCTGTCACGTAGATGGACTTAGACTGGTTTCAACACCATCAGCTTTTCTAAGTTCCATATGAAGCATCTGTCATCATCCAGCGAAGATGACACAGATGGCATGAAATAAAGTTGTTCAAATGTATTTTGCTATAATATGCTAGACTGTTCTTTACTTGGGCCTCTTATTGTTGGTTATCCATAGTATTCCTTTTTTGCTACAATGTTTAGTATTATATATTTCCAGATAAAATATGTAGTCTTCTTTTGTTCACTATGTATTCTGAAATCTCAGAGTTGCAAGTTCTTCCTTTGCTGAGGAGTAAGTATTTCCATGTAGTCCTGGAGGACTTCATGTGTATTCTTCAGGGCTTCTTCTTTTTCCTAGGTGGTGTCATGGGTGGGGTAACCCTTCCACTTGATCAGCAAAAACCACTTGACTGTTTTGGGATATTTGCGGACCTTGTGGTCAAGTACTTCCTCAATTTTGAATTCCTCATGATCGTTGATCCTAATTGGGGGTGGTGGTAGAACTATACACTCAGGGAATGAGTTCTCATGGTAGTCCACCAATTGGCTGATATAGAATACTGGGTGTACTTGGATATTGTGGGGAAGTTGCAACTTGTAGTTAACTTTGCTGATTTTTTCCACAATCTTATATGGTCCAATTCTTCTAGTACAGAGTTTCTTGGCTGGTTGTTATGCTAGGGTGTCTAGGTGGAGGTGATCTGTTCTAAGCATGACTATGACACCAATATTGTAGGAGACTTCTCTTCACTTCAGGTTCACATACTTGGTCTAGTAGTCTTGTACTTCTATGAGAGCATCTCTTATCATTCAGGTAAGATTGGAAATAGTCTTGGCCAAATCTTGGGCTGCTGGAACTGCTGATTTCATGGTAGTACTTGGGGTCCTTGGGTGTTGACCATGGTTCAGGAAGAATGGAGTCTTCTTCATAGAGGTTTGCTGACTGTTGTTGTAGGAAAACTCGGCATGGACTAGATACTTATCTCAATAATTTTGCTTGTAACAGCAGAAGATACTAAGCATCTGTTTGAGAGTCCTGTTGGTTCGTTCAGTTTGGCCGTCAGTTTGAGGATAGTAGGCAGTAGAGAACTTCAGCCTGGTTCTATGGAGGGAGAAGAATGCCTTCCAGAAGTTACTTGTGAACTTGGTATCTCAGTCAGATACAATGGTGCTAGGTATACTATGTAGCCTGAATACCTGATTGAGAAAAATCTCAGCAATCTCTGGTGCTGTAGCAGTAGTCTTGGTGGGTGCAAAATGGGCTTGTTTACTTAGGTGGTCCATGAATACCATGATGGCATCCCATCCTGCCTTGGTCTTGGGGAGTTGGACAATGAAGTCTATTGCAATCTGATCCCAGTTGTGACTCAGGATTGATAGTGGTTGCAGAAGTCCTGCTGGTAGCTTGTTACCACTTTTGAACCTTTGGCACATCTCGCAAAAGGCCACAAAGTCTTTGATATCCTTGGTCATCTTTAGCTAGTAGAACTCTCTTGAGAGGAGGTTGTAGATCTTTTCGAAACCAAAGTGTCCTGCTGCAGGAGTATCATAGAGTTCCTGCATGATCTTGAGTCGTAGAGTATCATTGTTGGGTACAACCACTCTATCATGGTCCCTGTAGATAAGTCCATCATGGTAAGTGAATCTCTTGGCCATTTGCCTCATGGATTCTGGAACCTTGGTCTCTGAGTCTTGGCAGAATTAAAGGAAGTTCGTCAGGGGGCTGTCCTGCTGGTAGCCATCCTTGATCATCTGGGTAAGGTCTCTAATTACTTCAACCATAAAGACAAGTTCATCTTCCATGTACCTGGAGAAACCATCAGCTACATGGTTGGTTTTGCCTGGGATATACTTGATTTCCATATCAAAGTTAGTAATGATTTTTATCCAGCGAGCTTGTCTGTGGGTCAGCATGGGCTGTGTGTAAATATACTGCAATGCATGGTTATCAGTATAGGCCGCAAATGGCTGTCCTAGAAGGAAATGGCGCCATTTCTGGAGTATAGTAACAATAGCCAGGAGTTCCTTCTTGTGGGTGGTATATCAGGTCTCAGCTGGCTTGAGCTTTTGGGAAAGGTAGGCCACTGGGCGGTCTTCTTGGCTGAGTACTGCTCCAATAGCAATGTCAGAAGCATCTGTGGTCAGAGTGAATGGCCTGGTAGGGTCAGGTGCAATTAGCACTGGGGCCTTGGTAAGGAGTCTCTTGAGATGGTCCATTGCCAGGATGCATTCAGGGGTCCATTCAGTTTTGATATTCACTCCTTTGCAGGCCAGGCTGGTCAGTGGGGCTACAATAGTAGAGTATCCTTGGATAAACCTTCAGTAATAACTGGCAATACCCAGAAAATGCTGGAGTAGCTTGAGGGTAGTGGGGATAGGAATATCCTTAAGGGCTGATACCTTTCGGGGGTCCACATTGATTCCTTCAGCAGAGATGATATGTCCTAGGTACTCAATCTGGTCTTGGTAG
This sequence comes from Jimgerdemannia flammicorona, assembly GCA_003990745.1. Lineage (NCBI taxonomy): Eukaryota > Fungi > Mucoromycota > Endogonomycetes > Endogonales > Endogonaceae > Jimgerdemannia > Jimgerdemannia flammicorona. The sequence goes on from RBNI01005788.1 coordinate 6,029, forward strand.
AACTTGCATTTGCTCATCTTGGCATAGAGCTGGTGTTCTCACAGAAGGGTCAGTACTTGTCTGAGATGGGTGTAGTATAGCTCTACTGTTTCACTGTAGATTAGTATATCATCAATATACACAAGGACACAGATGTTGAGGAGTGGTCCAAAGATGTCATTCATCAGATACTGGAATATTGCTAGTACATTGGTCAAACCAAAAGGCATGACCCAGAACTGGTAGTGTCCAAACCATGTTTGAAAAGCTGTCTTCTCAATGTCCTTCTCATCAATGAGAATCTGGTGATAGCCATTCTGCAAATCTAGTAGGGAAAAGGTCTTGGCCTTGAAGATTTGGTGTAGCAACTTGTCAATCCTAGGCAAGGCATACCAGTTCTTGATTGTGATCTTGTTGAGGGCTCTGTAGTCAATACACATTCGCAGAGAGCCATCCTTTTTCTTGCCAAATAGAATAGGGGCTCCAAATGGAGAGTGGCTGGGTTCAATGTATCCTTGGGCCAGTAGTTTGGTCAATTCATCCTTGAGGGTCTTGAGCTCAGGTTGGGTCAATTGATAGATATTCTTGTATGGGGGTTCAGATCTTGGGATAAGATCAATTCCATGTTGGATTTAGTGCTTAGGTGGAAGTCCTTGGGGGTCTTGGAATACATCTTTGAATTCTTCAAACAGTTCTTGTACTTCTGTTAGAATTGGGCTACTTATAGCTTCAGTGACTTCTTTTACTGTACAGATAAAATAGGTATTTCCCTTTTTTCGAGAGAGTCTCTTCATTTGAATAGCAGAGATGATTTTGATTCCTTGGTGGTTGGTACCTTCCTGGGGTGTCAGGGTGATCTTTCTGCCTTCATGGGTCAGGTTAACCTTGTTGGTTCTCTAGTTGATGTCTGGGTTGTGTTGGGTCAACCAGGCTTTTCCTAAGATAATATCTTATCCTGAGAGGTCTACAATGCTGAAGTCTAACTTCTCTTGATATTTGCCAATCTTGAGCAGGAGATCTTTGCAGATCTTGGTCAATGGTGCAGTCTTGCCATCACCAAAGGTAACACTTCTTTTCTTGGTGGCTGGTCTGCTTCGGGCTCCAATCCTCTTGGCAGTCTTGGTGCTGATATAGTTTCTAGTAGTACCACTATCAAGCAAGACATTGACATTCTGTCTGTGGACTTGGCCTGTAAACTTGATGCAACTGTCCTCCTTCTTGATGGTGTTGAGCTCTTCATCTCTATTGTTGTCCCAATTGCTGTCAGTCTCCTCAAAGTCAGTTTCTCCCCATCCTTCACAAGGAGGGTTGTCTTGTTTGGGTTCCTCAATCTGTTGGGCTTGGTTTCTTTCAGAGTTGATTTTGAAAACCTTGAAGAGGCATGCATGGCATTCACTAACATATTTCATGTAGTACATTTGAATTGAATAAGGGTATCGTCCACATGGTGCATAACCATCTACAATTCTCTTATACTAGTTTTCATCATCTTCCTTCATAGTAGTGACCTTTTGACTGAGAGGTTTGTTGGTTGATCCAAACCCTTTCTTGCTGCAGTCTGTCTGAGAGAGCTCAGGGACTTCTTCAATGGTGAGAGCTTGGGGACTTCTTCAATGGTGAGATCTTGACAGATTTCTTCAATGATTGCTTGGGCAATCTTTTGGTCTGTTTTGACTTCAAATGATGTGTCTCCAAAATTTCACAAGATAACATGGATTTCACCAGTAAATCCTTGATCAACTACTCCTCCTCCTAGCCCAATGTTGAACTCTTTCGCTAGGCTACTTCGCTCAGCAAGATGGATATATGTACCTTTGGGAGCTTGCATTGCAATTCCTATTCATACTGTAGCATTGGTACTTGGTGGAATGGTGAGGTCTTGACTGCTGTAGAGGTCATATCCAGCATCAGTTGGGTGGGCCTTAGTGGGGATGGTAGCCTTGTACCATATCTTCTGTACTTTGATGACATTCTCGGGGTTCTTCTTTTCTGGACCTTCTCCAATGACAGTAATGTTCTGGTTACTGGGTTCGCCTGATCTGTTTCTCTTCTCAGGGCATTTGACTGAGATGTGTCCTGCCTTCTTGTAGATGAAGTATAATCCTTTTTTGTAGAGCTGCTTCTTTTCATCCTCAGTGGGAGGTCTGGGTCCTCTGGGGTTTCGCTGGTTTCTTTGATCATTTCTTTGATCATATCTTTGGTCATTCCTTCTGGTAGGATTTCTCCTATCTTGGTTATCCTTCTTGTGTTCTTGATTTTGTGGGGCTTGTGCCATAAGGATTTCATGGGCTCTTCTTTGTACTTGGGCAAAGCACCATGAGTAGTGGGGACATCCTTGGGGAAGACCTTGTTCCTTGATCTTCTGGGTGAGCCAGTCTGGTAGGGCTGCAAAAAGATGGTTGGCTCTGGTACCATTGATGGCCAAATTGTTCTCCTAGTAGGTAAGTCCAACATTTTTGAGATAGGCATCCATTCTGGTGACAAAGGTCTCTAGATCCTCTTTGCCATTCTTGTGGAACTTCATCTGGGATAGTTTGTTCCAAGTTTCTTATATGTAGGCCACATTTTGGAATTTGGTCAATAGCAAGGCCTTGAGTCCTGGACCTGCTTTATAGTCATCCCAACCTGGTCTATTGTTGGCAGGTACTTGTCCATTGACTTGAGGGCAGGCTTCTCAGGTTACTGGGTGTTGTTCCAAGGTTTGCCAGAATTTGGCTACTGTTCTAGTGAAGAATGTGGCTACTGTTTCCACTTGTGCTGCTGATGTGGCAAACAGCTGTTGAAGGGTGCTGTTCTGGTTGTTGGTGAGCATTCCTATAGGCACTCAGATGTCATTCCATTGGTTTGCTCGGTAGCCTGTATCAACTGCATTGATGAAGTTTTCAATGTTACTGTTTTTTCTACTGAATGTTAGGATTCACAAGATCTTGGTTGGTTTGTTCTATTCAGCAATTTGTCCTACTATTCCTGCTAGTGCTGCTAGCTGGGTAGTCAGTGCTGCAATGTTGACATCTACCATTGTGTTGACTATTGGTAGTGGGCCTGTTGGGGTAGATTCTTCTGAAGATTGTTCTGCTTGGTGGGGTTGTAGTGCTGTATGACTTGGAGTTACTTGATTCCCAGATATCTAGTCAAAGACTCCTGTGAGAGAGGGTAAACCAAACCTCTGTATAGGTGGCTGAGTTGGTTCTGGGGTCTGATCTTCTTGACCTATGGTTCCTTGGTAAATTCCTAGGCCTGCTGTTCCTCATTGGCTATCATCAGACTGGTAACCTGTAGAGTCTTTGTCTGACTCTCTTTCCTGATGAGATAGTGTGCCCTTGTACTGGCTAGGTCCTTCAAAGAGGATATCAGTCTCTGGCTGGGTAGATGGGCCTACTCTTTGTTCAGCAGTAGGAGATGGTTGGCCTGCTTGCTCATTCTCGTACCTGGTAATGGCAGAGGTGTAGTATACAACTAGTCTGTAGTAGAGGGAGGTCTTGGTAGGGGTATGATGATATCTGTCAGAGGCAATCCACTTGGCAGCTGCTTCTCTTGCAGCAGGGGGTGTGATATAATCTAAAAAATCCTGAGTGGCTGTAGCAGTAGATTCTGAGGTCCTAGTGGTTCCAATGTGTCCTTGAAGGAGTTGATAGAACCTATGGCAGCTGACAATATTCCTAAGTCCTGGGTGGTAAGTCCTAAAGGCCTGGTATAGATCCTTGTAAGCCTGGTCAATTACAAGCTGGTGAGTCCTTGAGTCTGTGGTTTCCTGATACCACCTGGTCCTAATGGCAAGGGCTTCTCTGGCTCTGATTTGAGGATCCACAGTTGATTCTGGGGGTTACTCCTGTCCAAGGTTGGTCTTGTTCCAACTTCAGGAGTGTATTCTTTGGTGACTTCTTAGCTGGTAAACTGCTGCTACCAAGTTGTAATAACTCTCACTTCTACCCCTCTCTTATCCTTTGGATAATTAGGGAAGTGGACTATTACTTAGAGACTTAGTACACAATATGTACCAAGAAGCCTTCAGTTTGAGGAAGCACTTACTTATAAGTAGTTTGTAGCAGCAGTGCCTTCTGTTTCAAAGGTCTTTCTCTTGTGCCCTATTTCAAGAGTCTTGTTCTTTACTGTGCACAGACTGAATTCACCTTGGAATTCAGGTTAAATGGGTTTACTTAAGTCTTTGGGAATTTATATACCAGTCTCAGTTCTGGCAGAAGTTAGCTAGGCTTTTGGAGTTTAGTCAGAAACACTAGAGTCACTTAGGTGTCATTACTAAGACTCAGGGGAATGTGTGTGTGTGGGGGGGGACTTGATTCTTGTATCAAGGACTGCACTAAAACTACTTTATTTCAGATAGAAACTGGGGGGTATTTATACAAGTTGGTCCACGATTTCTGACTAAGTATGAGTGACTAATTTGGTAACTATAATGAGATTTGTAATCGCGACCTTTGTCAGGTGGTTTTTGGCAAAAAACAACTTTGTGATCAGGACCTCAATTACTAGGCAATGATCAGCTACTGTGGCAATAGTTGCTGCAGCACCGATTGTTGGGGATAAGCTGGATATTGTTTTCCACATCGTTTTTGTATTGTTCGTCATTCGTTATTCATATGCTGTGCTCAATTGTATGATGACGTCATTGCCGGGTCATGTGATCATTCGTCTCGTCACGTCCCATCTGTTCGCTTGCTCATTCATTCTATTACAGTACTATACAAGAAGTCACTGAAGCTCCAAGTAGCCCAATCTCATCAGAAGCTCAAGAATTGTTTGAGGAATTCCAAGATGTATTCCAGGATCCCCAAGGACTTCCACCCAAGTGCTAAATCCAACATAAAATTGACCTCATTCTAGGTTCTGAATCTCTATATAAGAGTATCTACCAGCTGGCCCAATCTGAACTCAAGACTCTCAAGGATGAATTGACCAAACTACTAGCCCAAGAATATATTAAACCTAGCTGCTCTCTATTTAGAGCCCCCATTCTGTTTGTCAAGAAGAAGGATAGCTCTCTACAAATGTGCATTAACTACAGAGCTCTCAATAAGATCACCATCAAGAACCAGTATGTTTTGTCTAGGATTGATAAGTTATTGTACCAAATTTTCAAGACCAAGACCTTTTCCCTACTGGACTTGTGAAATGGCTACCACCAGATCCTCATTGATGAGAAGGACATTGAGAAGACAGTTTTCTGAATCCAATTTAGATACTACTAGTTTCAAGTCATGTCTTTTAGTTTGACAATATACTAGTAACATTCCAGTATCTGATGAATGACATCTTTGGACCACTGCTCAACATTTGTGTCCTTGTATTCATTGATGATATACTAATCTACAGCAAAACAGTAGAGCTATACTATACCTATCTCAGACAGATACTGACTCTGTTGCAAGAACACCAGCTCTATACCAAGATGAGCAAGTATAAGTTCTATCAAGACCAGATCAAATATTTAGAACATATCATCTCTACTGAAGGTATCAATGTAGACCTCCAAAAAGTATCAGCTGTCAAGGATATTCTCATCCCTACAACCCTCAAGCTACTCTAGTACTTCCTGGATATTACAGATTACTACTGAAGGTTTATCCAAGGATACTCTACTATTGTAGCCCTATTGACCAGCCTGGCCTACAAAGGAGTGAACATCAAGATTAAATAGATCTCTGAGTATACCCAGGCTATAGACTACCTCAAGAGACTCCTTACCAAGGCCCCAGTGCTAATTGTACCTAACTCTATCAGGTTATTTACTCTGACTACAGATACCTCTAATATTGCTATTAGAGTAGTACTCAGCTAAGAAGATTACCCAGTGGCCTACCTTTTCCAAAAGCTTAAGCTAACTGAGATCCAATATACCACTTATGAGAAGGAACTCCTGGCCATTGTCACTGCACTCCAGAAATGGCACCATTTCCTTCTAGGATAATTATTTATAGCCTACACTGACTACTATGCTCTGCAGTATATTTTTTTTTTTTTTTTTTTTTTTTTTTTTTTTTTTTTTTTTTTTTTTATAGTCACTTAGACTCTGCCTTTATTATCAGTCTATATATAAAATTACATTATCTCCTCCCACTACCCAATCCTCATAGGGGAACCTCCCCTCCCCTATCTTTTTTTGTTTTTT